>PVHP010013508.1:0-41007 GCA_004024765.1 Zapus hudsonius | reverse complement strand
GTGTGTGTGTGTGTGTGTGTGTGTGTGTGTGTGTGTGTGTGTGTGTGGTGTCAGTCAGTAGCCCCTCAGAGCTCAAATACCCTTATTTTTACATTTTTATTGTGTTTATTTATATGTGTGTATACATATGATGTGTGTATGTGCATGAGCGTCCATTTCCCCACTGCCTCTTGGAATGTCAGAGGACAACTTCAGGTGTTTCTCTTCTCTTTCCACCCTCTTTCGAGCCAGGGCTGGTCTCTTGTTTTGCTGCTACTGTTAGTAAACTTCTGCCTCCCAGTGCCTTGGGCACATTGGGATCACAGACAGATGTGCCACCTTGTGTCCAGTCCAGTGGGCACTGAGGAGGCCCGAACTGTAGTTGGCAGGTTTGCTAGCAAATACTTTTAACTGCTGGACCATCTCTCCAGCTCAAACGCCTTTATTTTAAAGACTTAAGAAGTTTGGGCCTAGGTATACATCTGTAAAATCATCTCTACAGTTAAAATACTCATCAACTCCCAAATGTCTACCCCTCCTTGCCCTTTGCTCCACCCCAGTTTAAATAGAACCATTGCTTTACTCAAAACTCCCTTGGATTGACTAGAGGTAGAGATACAGTCTCTAAAAGGCCCTTTCTGATTGGTTATCTTCCTGTAAATATCCACTCCTTGGAAATATCTGCCTTTGGGATGAAAGCCACTCTGCAGAACCTGTTTACATTTTCAGTTTTAAGGGCTTTGAGAACAATACAAATTTTTTCTAAAAGTCTGAAGTGTTTGTTGTGGGAAGGAGAGGCTGTGGCTCAGGTCCTAAGGCTGATTCCACCACCACTGCTCTCTTACACTTGCAGACCCCATCTATGATGAAGAGGAAGGAGCTGTTCCCACCAAGGGCACCTCTGTCCAGAGCATTGAACTGGTCCTCCCACCCCACGCAAACCATCATGGGAACACATTTGGTGGCCAGATTATGGCTTGGATGGAGACAGTGGCAACGATTTCTGCAAGGTTTTTGCTTTTGACCTGGGATGTGTGATTGGGGACCAGTGAGAGGCAAACAGGAAGGATGCGAGGTCCAGCTATGGGCCAGCCAAGTTGTCTAGGAAAGAACTGAGGAGCTTCTAAACCATTTCCTTGCTCACCCAAGGATTAATCTATCCTTTTGTGGGAAGGTGAAAGTTTAAGCTCTTGGCTCAAAAACAAGAAGTGACAGTGTTAATTCTTTATTCTGAATTAGGAATATTGATCTATGATGCTGCAACTCATTGTGACGGGAAGTGTATGGCAAGGCAGAGTCAGAATTGAAATAGATGAAGACAGATTTTTACATACGTGGTTCTGGTAAGAATAAAATAAGCTTTCTTTTTTTTTTAATTGAGTGGAATTTTAAGGGTTGTTACAAGCTTCCTTCTTTCTCTTCTTATTTTTCAGTGAATGTTTTGACGGTAAGCAGCACCTTCAAAGGTCAGGTTGTAAATTGCCTTTTACAAGGTCTGTAACTAGGCTGCTGTCATAATGGCCAAAACATTCACTGAAAAATAAGAAGAGAAAGAAGGAAGCTTGTAACAACCCTTAAAATTCCACTCAATTAAAAAAAAAGAAAGGTTATTTTATTCTTACCAGAACCACATATGGGATTGAGCAGCTTGGAGGAAAAGTATATACTGCAAAGATGCATAATCACCCAAACCCAAGGTCTTAATTTCCCCAAATTAAAGAATTTTATTATTGTGCCCATAGATTTGATATATGAGCCCTATAGTTATGAGCTATAGGTAGAAACCTATAATTAATTACCTTTTCAATAAATTGCACACAGATAAACTTGTTTTTAAAAAGCACGTAAACTTGAACATGCCCTGTTGTAAAAGCTGACAATATAATTAGCCATGGTGAACTCTGTTCGCTTAGCACACTTCTTAAGGGTAAAGGAATGACTACAGTGGTTATATAAAAAGTTCAAAATGGTGGCAGTAACTTCTGAAATTAAATATTCTGTATACTTACTTCAGAATTCCACCCAAAAATAATGGGGGCTTTGTGTAGCAATCCAGGCAATTTTTCCATGGGGGAAAATAATGTGTCTTTTGATTTATGTAAATGAATTCAGAAAATTGAAACTAAGGGAAGAAGGGTTGGCAGCTGATGTCACCGTGACCCACCCCAACCCTCCAGTCCTGATTTCCTGGGACTATAGTCAGGAGCTGTCAGGATGAATGTAACATTCAAAAGGCACAAAAGGCAAGGGTTTGTGTTCTGGTAGGACCTCCAAGGGGACCAGGAACCAGCATCTTCAGAAAATCCCACGGCTGAGGACAGGATGCTTGCCCAGATGTTGGGAGGTCCTTGAAGAACCACTCTGAACACACCATTGATCCGCTTGAGCGAAGAGTCGTTTACTTAGAAAGCAGGCTGAGTACTTGTGTCCTGCAGCCACTCAATGAACCAACGGTTTATAAAAGTATTTCACAGGCCAATCCTCTCCTCGCTGATTCTGCCTCCTTTCCTCCTTCCCTCTCTTTCCTCAGCCGCCTGTGTCACGGCCACCCCTTCCTGAAGTCTGTGGATATGTTCAAGTTCCGAGGCCCATCCACAGTTGGGGACTGTCTTGTGTTCAATGCCATTGTCAACAACACGTTTCAATCCTGGTAAAGTGTGCCCTATGTGCCGCTCAAAGCTGCATGCACCAAGTTTCTTTCTCTCTCAACCTGGAGGTGCCTTTGGGATGACCTCACAGGTTCCTTCTGGTCTGGTTTTAAGTATTCTCCATCTGTGGACACACATTTTTAAGCGCTGTTCTGCTTGTGTGTGGCCTGTTCACAGAGTCACTTGAGATGAGTTGGAGTTTCTGTCCCATAAGGTGGGGCAGCTAGTCCAGGATGGCTCTGGCTTGTATCTGTCATCCTAATTCTTTATCCTGCCTTGTAAAAAATTATTTATTTGCAAACAGAGAGGGGGAAAGTATGGGTGCACCAGGGCCTCTTGCTGCTGCAAATGAACTCAAATGCATGTGCCACTTTGTACATCTGACTTTACGTGGGTACTGGGGAATAAACCTTAGGCGGACAGGCTTTGCAAGCCAGGGCCTTAACTCTTGATCCATCTCCCCAGCCTTTTTCCCCCTACTTTCAAGTGGGAAAATGAAGTGGAAATGCATCAGTGATTGTTACAAACCAGCCCAGTGGGCTGCCAGCTGTTTTTAACAGTTGTACAGATTTGCTGACGACAAAGAAGAAAGCGGCCTCATCCTCTTTGGCTTACTTGGGGTAGCAGAGGACAGAGGGAGGCTGACCGCAGCGTGGTCCTCTCTTGCCCATTGTTCTGCATCTCCTTGGCCTTGCAGCGTGGAGGTTGGAGTGCGTGTGGAGGCCTTTGACTGTCGGGAATGGGCTGAGGGCCGAGGCCGGCACATCAACAGTGCTTTTCTCATTTACCACGCTGTTGATGACCAGGAAGAACCCATCACCTTCCCTAGAATCAAACCCATGTCAAAGGTCAGTTATTACCACATGAGCCTCCTTGGCTAGAGAGCTCCCCAGCCTCACTTCCCACCGGCACCAGCCTCTAGGGTTTGGTGCCTAAGAAAGCCAGATGGGATTTTGCTTTGCTTCCCCCCCCCAAATCCCTGGTGCATGCCCACTTTCTACGTGTCCTCCATCACATCCTGGGGGCATCTTATCATCTATGCTCACTGTTTCTAAATACCCTACAGTGAGATCTGTATGATTCTGGTAATAGGAGTGAGGACCTCCTCCACTTGAAAGCAGGAATGACAGTAACTGTAAAGGTTGTCCGTGTCATCACGTGACTGCCACGTATGGACTCAATCCTTTCAACAGACCTAGGGATGGATACTTATGCATTGTACCAATGATAGCAATAACAATAGAAATTTTGATTGATTTTGTTTTTTTAAAGGATGACTTTAGACGTTACCAGGGAGCAATTGCACGCAAGCGAATTCGCCTAGGCAGGTAAGAAACAAGGTATAAGGATTTGATGGGCTTGTCTGTCTTAAAAACGTGTTAAATTACAGAGAGCTCCTATTTGGGCCTCTGTTTCCCTAAAGTCTGACATTCCCTAAAGTCTGACATTCCCTAAAGTCTGAGCATGATTCATCTGGAAAAGTTGTTCTACCAAATAAAAACAGCTCCCAAAGCTACTAAATTCGAGAAACTATCACAGGTGCTGTGGTGTACTAAATTCAGAGACAAAAAAAAAGTTACTTAACTTGGATTTTTTTCAGAAAATACGTTATTTCCTACAAAAAAGAAGTTCCAGTCAGTCTCCAATGGGATACAAGCAAGAAGGTAATGGTTTTGTGGTTTGGGACTGTTCATACTGAAATCACGTCTAGTGGCCCATACAGTGGAAGCGGGGGAGTCCTCAGCTACACAGCAGATTCAATAATGCATGAAACCCTCCTCTCAAACAAATAAACAGAAAGTCACAACATCATAAAAGCATAAATCTTGTTTCATTGACTCAGGTTGTACCCACACAGGTTAGCTAACAAGGAGAATTATCCCGCCATTTCAAAATGAGACAAAACAGAGTCTCAGTACCTGGTTGCTTCATTGTTGAGTTTGAGTTCTGTGAATAGTTCCCAAACTACAACCTCAGGAAGCCTTGACACTACATGAGCTTTTCTAAATGGACATTGAGATCTGGTGTCTTGTCATATTTTTCGATTAATGACATGTCTGTGAGCTTGCACTTTTATAGAACAATAAAGGATGAGACAAGTGAACATTTTTGACACAAAAAAACTATAGAGAAGCTGGGTGTGGTGGTGCACGCCTTTAATCCCAGCACTGGGGAGGCAGAGGTAGGAGGATCGCTGTGAGTTCAAGGCCACCCTGAGAACATAGTGAATTCCAGGTCAGTCTGGACTAGAGCGAGACCCTACCTCAAAAAACCAAAAAAATAAAAAATAAATAAATAAATAAAATATAGAGAAATCTAGATTTCCTTATTACACACATCACTGTCGATTGCACTGAAGGTAGGCTGTCTTTGCTCAGGATACCTGTTAAAATCCTGCACACTTGCTAAGCACACAGTTACCTTGTCTGAAAATGAAGTGGCTGACAATGGTGAAGCAACAGCCTGTTTGGTAACCAATACTGACAGCTTGGTTTTGTTCCACTTAAAGTTTGGGAGAGGAGCCAGGGAGATGGTACACTCGGTTAAGCACAAGCATGGGCTGGGTTCAGAACTCACATAAATAAATAAATGCAGGACCTTGGTGAAAAGAGCCAGTTTCCCGGGGCAAGCTGGGAAACTACACTAGCCAAATTGGTGAGGTCTGTGTTCAATGAGACCCTATCTCAATAGATGAAGTAGAGCACCATCCATGGAGGAAGACACCTAGCAAGGACCTGTAGCCTCATCATGCACACGACCTGTGTGCCTATGCACCAGGACACATGTGTGCACCTACATACATATAAATACATACACATGCACACCACACACAAAAGAGCTTGAGACAGAAATTATTTGTTAGCTATAAATGGTTTAGTTCTAAGCTCAACATTATCACTTTGGTTCAGCAAAAATTTCCTCCAAACACTGGTTATTCCCTAAGCAGAAAATCAGATTAGATCCTCTCTCTATGCATTGGACACAGAGCCTTTAAACTTTCGTGTTTTAGGAATCCATAATTAATAACAATGTGGAGGCTCTCAAGAAGCTGGCATCCAGAAGTGGCTGGGAGGTTACCAGTACCATGGAAAAGGTAGGTGTCCAGGTATTTGCAGGCCCTGCCCATCCCACGGGAGAGGGAGAATGGGATAGTGGTGGTGCTGCTGCTTTGGAGATGTTTCAAACTATTGGGGGAAGTGTTTTTAAGAGGCAAATCCATCACCAGTCCTGTCTCTCCCTGCTCATCGACATGGATCCTTCACACATGTTCCATTCCTGCCTCCAGCTCAGGTTCTCACATCCACCCCTCATTTCCCTTTCCTCCACGGCTCCATATACCTCAATCTGAGGACAAACACTCCTTCATGAACCCACTCTGGACTTAATAATTCTCTCTAGCAGCTCTTTCATCAAGACCTTTGAAAAGTTAGTAGATGGATTCTGCATTGTCTGTGACATTTCTTCTCTAGTTTCTCTGAGTTGCTATTTAAGGCTTCCGTTACATTTAGCAGCTTAATGGTATTCTTTAACTTCTCTCCTAAACTTTTGGAGGGCTTGATTTCTTTTTATTTCTCCTAGTACGTTCTACAGTGCTTAAATAAGCACATATCATTGTGAATTTTAATTTTAACTAATTTTAGAGAATTATTGGAAAATTGTTTGAAGCTGTTATTCACACTAACTAGACCAGAAGCTCTTTATATTCCCAGTTCCTAGCATATCAGCTCTTGAGATGTGTTCATGTTTCAGGTACTGTTTACCATCAGTGAAGTAGTACCTTTTAAAATGGGATGGCTGTATGTCTCAGTCTTCCTGGGATAGTCCGAGTTTACATCTGTTGTCCCATAATTACAGCCATCCCTGATCATACAGTCACCTCACCCTGAAGTAAATTCCAAGGCTATTTCCTTGATCCTTTTTCAATTCTGACTTTGACTTTCTCTGAGTGTTTTGTTTTAGTTGTTTGCTTTTGTCATTCTTTGTCCTCACCGCTAAATCCTTCCAGGGTCTTTCTCCTTCCCTTAGGATCCTGCTAGGTTTCCATCTCTGCTGGGAGCAGTGATGCAGAAACCGATTTCATATGAATAAAGTGTTGGCTTCTCTTTATCTCTCATAAAAGGTGCTTGGATGCCTTGTTTACTTGTGCTGATATGAATCTATTTCTTGCACGGACGTTTGCATCGGAGCACTCATGAGCAGCTGGTAAAAGCACAAAGTCTGTCTGCAATGAAGCAAAATAACACATTATTTTGGGGAGCCATGGCCAGAAACCAACCCAAAATAGTTTACTAGTGTTGCAGGAGAGCCGTCAATGAATCATTCTTAGTATTATGTACTTATTAGAGGATATTCTTCTCTCAGTTGAATTTAAAGCCTTCCATTTAACAATCATATTTATGACATATGATTTTGAAAATCTAATATCTTTTTCTTTATGAATTATTCTCCCCTCTACCTCATAGTTCATGAATTTCATATTTTCAATTTTTTAAATAAAATCCTGAACCTTTTTGAAAAATATTTTATTTATTCATTTTCAAGCAGAGAGGAAAGAGAGAGAGAGAGAGAGAGAGAGAGAGAGAGAGAGAGAGAGAGAGAGAACCAGGGCCACCACCTTGTGGGTCTGGCTTATGTGGGTCCTGAGGGATTGAACCCGGGGCCTTAGGCACTGGAGACAAGTGCCTTAAGAGCTAAGCCATCTCTCCAGCCCCATATTTTCAATTTTAAAACTTAGTTCTCTTATTTCCTTCTGTTAACTTTAACTGTAAGGAATCACACTTATTTCAGGTTTTTATATCTATGCATTCTCTCTCTCTCTCTCTCTCTCTCTCTCTCTCTCTCTCTCTCTCTCTCTGTCTTCCTTTCTCTGTATATCTCAGGCTATCCTTGAACTCATGATCTTCCTGACTGTGTGTGCCTCTTTGACTATAAGAACTTGGATTGTAACTACATACCACAGCCATCTCTTGACTCTTATTTTCAGTGTAGTTAAGTGTGGAGTCTGGTATTTATAATAAAATTGGACAGACTATATTAAAATTTTAGCATATATTTGATTTTCTATATATAATATGATACTAAAGTTATAATACAAAAAGAAAAAGGCAAAATTTGAAAAACCCATACATATAATTGTTGAGGAATAATTATAAGATAGTTTATGAACAAGCTAGAGATTTTAGTGTTTAACCTGCAAAAGCCAGCTCTTAGGCAGGTCAAAGCGAAGGAAGACAGAAAGTCCAGGAGGGGGGGATAGCCATGTTTGGGAGGGGGTACTGTCAGGAGTAAGTTTCTGAAGATAAAAGAGGGTTTTCTAGACCATAAATAACTTCAACTGAGTCCTTCTGGTGGTAATTATCATGAGGAACAGATACTGGGACTATTATAGTGAAAGCCAAAATTACATGGGTCACCTAAAAACCTCTGGGTAGAACAGAGCCCCAGGAAAGAACAAATCAGAGGGAGCTAATTTCATTGAGGCTGGAGAAGTGGAGAGACTGGGCCCAGAGTACTATCAGTATCATCTGTGGGAATCCCTAAATACTTCCAAGAAAAATCAGTTTCTAACATTCTATAAAAGGGAGTTTTCAACACCTGTCCACTAGGTAGTTGCAATAACAAGACTGCCAAAAGATACCAAATTGCTAATATTTTTAGTTATTTCCTAATTCTAACAATGTGACAACAAACCCATATCCAAACAGAATCTAATTACAATGAAAAACAATACAACTAATAATATATAATAATATAATATTATATAATAATAATAAAGTATTCTCAATCTAACAAAGTAGCATTAGGCCAATTTAAGCCTACTTCTTTTAGCCTCATTTCATAGAATAAACTCTCCAACCAGCACATGACATGATATTGAAGTTTGTATGAATGGAACTGAACAGCAGGAATGGGAAGGCACTTTCTTGGAGAAGTGTTCCTGGAGAACCTTTCCACTAGGTCAAAGCTGGCTGTTCTTAGGCTTGTTGAAAGCGAGCTGAAATCCACCACGGCCTTTCCTTGTCTGCTTTGCATTCATGTTGCTGGTTCTGGTAGCAGGCCAGAGAGATGGACTTGCTGATACCTTCACCTTCTGGGCGAAGAATAAAACCCGTTGTTCATCCAGGGTAGCTCCAGTGAGGATGAATTGCAACTGTAACCACTTAGCTTTGTCTCCAGGCTCAGATGGGTGTGTGCAAGCTGGGAGCAGCTCCCTGGGAAGTGCTTTGTTCATTTCCTAGAGGGGCCATAGAGGAGCACTCACTGGATCACTTCAACAGGATTCTCTGAAAGCTGGCAGCCTGAGGTCAAGGTGTCATAGGGCTACTTGTTTATTAGGGAGTGAGCGAGAATGAGAGCTGCACCTCTCTCTCACGGGGCTTCTGGAACTGTGCCAATGCTCCTTACTGTTCCTGGCTGTCTGCATGGTCATGTGACGCCCTCCCTGTGTGCACGTGTGTATCCAATTTTCCCTGTTTACAATGATGTCATTCGGATTGGATCAGGAGCTTACTCCATTGTAGTATAACCTCATTTTAACTAATTGTATCTACAAAGACCTTCTTTCCATGTAAAGTCACATTTTGAAATACAGGAAGTTAGGGTTTCAACACATGTACTTGTGGAGGAGGAAGAGAACACAATTCAACTCTCAGGTGATCAGCCCAAGAGTATCCCTTCTAGCTTTCACCAAGGTAGAACACAGCGCCCCACTGCCAGCATGGGACCAGGGATGGATAGGCCTTCCAGACCGCTTGCCTTCCACAGTTTTAGCCACTAGGCCACCAAGCTTTGAGAAGGTGGTTTCTCACCTCTCTGGATTTTCACCCCTGTATCTCCTCTTTCCCGATGCCTAGGGCATAGGGAAGCCTGCCCAAGCTAAGTGGATGAGTCTCAGCAACCTATCAGAGCCCCAGTCATACAAAGATTTCTTTGTATTTGATGCGTTTGCACAGCCTAAGCCTAAGCAGAGTCTTCCTTTACAGGCTGGATGTAAAGGCACACTTGGCCTGGAGGAGAGGTATTACGCATAAGTTAAATAATCATTTGTTTGTTTCCTAAACTGCTTTGGTTAGCTTCTCAATTCCTCATTCTCTTATTGATGATGACATTATATGTGTGAGTCCGTGTGTGTTTATACGGTTAAATAAAGGCTTCTCCTCCACAGCCTGCTTTTTCCATCTGCTGGATTCCTGCAGTGAAGTCCTAACCTCAGGGTTGTTTGTCTTCTCACAGCTTGTTGCCATGGGAATGATTATAAGATGACAAATTTCAACACTAACTTCAAAGCACCCTTAAAGGGATGGAGAAAATGGACAGACTAGTAATGCACTCTTAGCTGAACACCCATCTCTAACTGTCAAAAACAAGTAGAAGGAAAACTCAGTCACAGAAAGGCATTCTGCTTAAGTTTGTGTCAAACGGCTCCCTCCCCAAGGCAGGCCTTCTTCACTCCTGTAAGGAATTAGAAACCCAGGAACTGGCCTTGCTGGAGGATGGTTGGAATTCGGAAGCCAAAGCATGCTTAAGTGCTTTGGGAGCCTTACTGACAAGTTGAGTTACTTCTGGAGGTTGGTCTGTTTTCAGAGTCCCTTAGCCCACTTGAAGATATGTCTGACAGCGAGGAAAAGTGTCCTAAGCCATAGTCTGGGCTCCAAAGTCTCTTGAGGGAGAGGAGGCCCTGGCCTGCCAAGCAGCCTGATGACATTTTCTATCATTCCTGGGTAGAGGTAGAGGATGATAACAGAGATAAGAAAAAAAGATTATTATTATATTCTTTATTTTCGTTAAAAATATGCTGTATATTAATTAAATAATCACAGGGCTAGCATCCAGGCCTGACTCAGACACCCAATACTGTAAGTGACATTGTCATTGGTGGACTTCCTTTTTATCCAAGTGATGAGATGCCTGACATGGGTGACCAGTCTTTAACTACATAGGTATGGCTCTTAAGTAAAAACATTTTTTTCTCTCGTAATTTCATTTTTCTTATTCTTGTCATTTAGATAAAAATATATGCTCTGGAAGAACAAGATGTATTATGCATTTGGGTCAAAAAACAGGTGAATAGCCCAGCACATGTGGCTTATCATCTCTTGTCTGACTTCACAAAGAGACCTTTGTGGGACCCCCATTACATGTAAGCACAAATTGAAATTGTTCTTAATCAACCCTGACATCATGGAAAGTAGCCTCCACCTCAGTTGCCCAGTGTAGGATATATTATGTCAGAAGGTCAGAGTGTTTTTAAAGCTACTCTGCCCAGAATCCTGTCCAGATGATATTGATGGGCACAAAAGGACTATTACTCTAGTCATCTGCTTGTCATCTGTCTTGAGTCGACACTTGCCCACATCTACTGTGATGCTGACCACTTCAAGGTTGATATTCCCGTATCTGAGACCTGCAGAGGTTGCACAAACAGCAACGTGCTAGAGACTCCAAGGCTCTGTAGTCCACACTCTGACTTTAATATACAGCCTTGGTGCCCTTGAGGAAGTGACTATCCCATGTCTTCCCATGCTTGGCCCAGTGAGAAGTTGCAAGAGCTATCTGTAAGTCCGGATAGGAGGGATTTCTTCCTATTGGTCCATCCTTTTCAGTATGATGCATGGTCTGATGGTGGCCTGCTTCCACACATAGGCCTCTCTTAACTCCTGCTACATCCCATCTCCTCATGGCCAGATCAATCTCTTTCAGTCTTTTCCTTTCCTGGATACAGTTGGCCACTCATTTCCATAGGTCCCATGTCTGTATTCAACCACTTTGGATCAAACATGTTGGGGAGGAAAACTTGTGTCAGTACCAAATGTGTACAGACTTTTCCCCCTTAACTTCATTCCCTAAGAACTATAACAACTATCTAGATAGACTTTACATTGCATAAGTAATCAAGACAGGCTTTGAACTATGCAGGAGGATATATGTAAGTCATGTGAAAATGCCATGTCATTTTATATAAAGGACTTCAGCATCTAAGATTTTGGGGTCCCCAAGGGTTCCTGGTACCAATTCTCCCAAGTGTTAATGACTGTACAGAGCAGTATACCTTATCAGATGCCCTAGCAGTGATTGACGTCACTCAGGTCAGGACCCCTGAGCTACAGCACACCGCAGGGCTTCAAGGACACCTTGTTGAAAGGGAAGCACTGGTAACATGGAATTCCTCTCCTATTAAATGCTACAGCTTACTTATAAATCTTGTCAAGATAGAGGTTCATCTTTAAATTTTCTAAAACTCACTGTGATTAATACTGTATAAAAGTCAATTTAATATTACTAAGATGAAACATCTCTAGGGTCATGTGTTATATTTGTATAGATGCCAGAATGATACCGTGGGCTAATGCAATCAAAAAATTCTGAGAGAAGAAAACATTTTTTAAATTCTCTTGCATCAATATTTGTAGATACTTTGTCAAATCAATGCTGTTAGGAAGAACAAAGCTTAAATGTAGCATTGATGCTTTTAAAATGCTTCTCCCCATATCTCTGAGTCAGCCGACATTCCATTTAAACTGAACTTGAATGAGGGAGAAACAAATGAATGAATTCTAATTCAACTAACTTGTCTTGTATACCTACTTATGAGTCAGGTACTGCATCAAGTACTTTCATTGAATTCTCATAATAATAGCCAAATATTATTATCTACATTTCACATTAAATGGGGGCCAGGGAGATGACTCAGTCAGTAAAGTACTTGCTAAACAAGATTGAGAGCTGAGCATGGATTTCCAGCACCCACATAAAAGCCAGGTGTGAGGGTACACACCTATGATTCCAGGCCTGGGAAGCAGAAACAGACAATACCTGGAGCTTACACACACACACACACACACACACACACACACACACACACACACACACACACAGATAGTAAATTACTTAGGTAACATATGTCCACTAAGTGGCATCTGATAGTCAAAATCAAATGTTGAAATTTAGTGCTTTTTCTAACATAACAACCTGAGTCCTTGGACTAACCTTATAGCACACTGATTTTCAAAATGCTTTATTTGATCCTAGAAAAGAAGATTTGTTTTGGAAAAGAACTTACTGCTTTTCTCTGTAATATTGAGGGAAGTGAACTTGCAGTCCTCTGGCTAACACTCTATCACATGCAGAATTACTTTTTCAGACCAGATGGTTCATTCCCAATCCTGCCTTTAAGCAATGCTGGGGGTGGGGGATGGTCAGGTCAGATAAACAGGTGACTGTAGACACCAAGAAAGAGATTGTGCAAGTAAAGCCATAAGTGAATGTCTTCTTCCATCACAGAGAAAAGTGTGCATTTTAATTCTGCTCTGCTTACATAGATCCTGTGAAGTCATAGACCAGGTGAGTGAGGATGACCAGATATACTACACCATCTGCCCCATGGTGAATGGTGACAAACCCAGAGACTTCGTAGTCCTCGTGTCACGAAGAAAGCCTCTCAATGATGAGTAAGTACATACAGCTCAAGTGGGTTCATAATATCCTATAGAATAGAAGTGAAAAGTTGATACGAAAATAAGGAAGCCAAGCAAGGCATTTCTGGTCTTCAATCATGTTCATTCTTTTTCTAGATAGATTTGTGTTCATCATTAACAATCAGGCATCTTCAGTTGCGGACAAAGTATCAATCAAGAATTCTAAACAATTTCCTGTTCTGTTGCTCTAGATAGACTAACACCAACATTTAGTAAACTTCTAAAATGTTATGTACTCAGTAAAGACATAAAACACCAGAAGTTTGTTTAGAATTTCCAAAGGCCTGGTTGTGCTAGTCATCCATCCCGGCTGTCAGCAGCTGGAGCTGTGTGTCAGAGGACTACGAGTGGCCTTGCTTGTGTTCAGAGCTTGACACCTGAGGGAAGTGTCTCAGATAACCCACACATGGATGTTCACTGTAGTATCATTATTATGCTATAGGGTGTGAGAGATAAACAGATGATTCGCCTGGTCAATGATGGTAATCCATACTACAGACCAGCCTGCCACCTCCAGAAAGGACGGAGGAGCTGCAGGCCACAAATATAAAATGACTTCCGAAGACGTGCTGTTAAGAGGAAAATCCAGTTAAACACTTTATTTGTGTAAAGAATCTACCTGTGTGTTCGCTTATGTTATTTTTTCCATTTATTTCAGAGTTCGCTATAACTGTATAGTGAACTGACTGAGAGCGATCACTTGCAGAGGGGGAACAGGACTGGGGCCAAAGTAGACTGAAAGCCCACTTTTATTTTCTGGCCTATGGGATTCTCTGGTGTTTGATGTTCCTTTATTCTTAATTTAAAAAAAAAAGAAGAAGAGTCTGAAATTGCAACCCTTGGGGAACAAAAAAACTTTAGTTCGGAAGCTGCTTCCTGCTTTGAGAATTTCTCTCATTCCCTATAATTGTAGAGAATTTTCCTAACATGTGGGAGGCCCTGGGTGTGATCTCCAGAACAATAAAGAAACCAAAACTATGTATAATTATAAACAGATAATGGCGATAATGATAGGAATTTACTGACAACTATTCCTCCCATGTTTTCCTCTTTCAGTAACACCTACACGGTGGCGTTTAAGTCAGTCTGCCTGCCCTCAGTCCCGCCATCCCCAAAGTACATCAGAAGTGAGATCATATGCGCTGGCTTTCTCATCCAGGCTGTGAGCAGCAGTTCATGCACGGTACGTGTGATGACAAAAACTATGCACATTCATTCACTGCCACACAGCTCTCTGAATTCATTTTAATTCTTCACCAAAAGAACTCTCAGGTTATCCTTGCAGATCCATTCCAGAGCGCCCCTACCAAGTACAGTGTCCTGCACAAATGACATTCAGATCCTCGCTGGAAACACTAAGAAGCCAACAAAAAATTAACATATTGTATTTTTTTCCAACAGGTATCTTACCTGAATCAGATGTCACATAGTGTCCTCCCTTACTTTGCTGGAAATCTTGGTGGCTGGTCAAAATCCATTGAAGAAGCAGCAGCCTCTTGCATACAATTCCTAGAGAATGCTACCCACGATGGGCTTAAAAGTGTCTTGTAAATGGTCAGTTTGTGTTTGCCTGTAATTTAATTTCTCACATTTAATTCCAAGCACCCTTAGCCGCTTGGCAAGGTTTGAAGCCACACAGTGATTTGAGATCATCCTGGGCACAATGAAGTTATGAAGATGTTAAAAACCCAAATACATCTTGTCCAGTTCTACTGATTTGGATTTGAATGACAAGAGCTTGAAAACTCTTGGAAGAGATCTGTGGCTCTCTCTCCTCCAGGGCACATGCTGGGAAGTTGCCTGGACACAATGTGACATGTCCTAGAAGATGGGACAGCATTCTCTAAAGCTAAACATTTTCAGGTTAAGAAGTGAAATGTGCTTTCAGTTTGGAAGTCTAAAAATTATGAAACAATGATTTGCTATAAGTTGATGAATATATAGCGTTGTTCTATATGTAACAGGCATCTATGTCCAGGGATCTGACAAGATATTCAAATTAGGAAGGCATTAAAATATAATGGAATCCAATCAATTTTAATAATGGGAACTACTATGCTAGTGTCGTTTTACATATATTCCAGGTGGATGTTCAATTTAATATCTGCTCTATATAGACACACAGAGAAAGTACCTATAAAATGTGATGTTGCAGAGAAAGTGAATATTAACTGAGTGCTTCTTTCATAGGCATCACATTAGCACTTTATTCCCTAGACTTCAACATTTATCCTTCTATCGTTCTATGATGCGTCTCAGCTCATAAGACAAGATGTCAAGGGAGCCTTCTTTAAAGGTCATCTTGGAGAAGTTGAAGGAGATCTCCATTAACGCTGAAAGCACTTAACAGTTTAGCTATATCCTGCTGTTATTTTGCCAAATCTCTACCTCTGCCCCACTGCGTCCTCCACACCTCGCCCACTTTCAAAGTATTACTATTTGTCTGTATGGAAGTTTTCATGTATAAAACTTTCAGACTGTGCTATAATTTTATAGATTAATGTTTATATAAGAATAGATATATCAATTAAATGATTATATATTGCATTGCAGATTTAAAATATTTAACAATATTTTCACATTTTAAAATGTAAATAAAATTAGAAATAAATGGTTATATTGCATTAGAATTTTGTATTTTTAAATTTCAGACATCTCCTGCAATGAAGACACTTCTAAATATCTGCCTAACCTTGATCTTTGAATATATATATATATATATATATATATATACATATATATACATGTATATATACCATATGTGTATATATACACATGCATATATATTTGCTTGTGTGCATGTGTGGGTGTAATGTGGTGTGTGATGCATGCATGAGCATGAACCCTTGCAACAACCCTGCAGTGAGGGTGCTCGTCTGCCTTTGGTGGCTGGAGCAGAGCAGCAGGCGTCCTGCTCCATCACTGTTTTCATTTGGAGCTGGAGTCTCTTAATGATCCTGGAGCCAGTGATGCCCTGGTCTCGCTCCCTTTTGTGGGACTGGGTTTATGGGCTGGCTTTGCAGCCATGCCCAGATGTTTACATGAGAAGTGGGGACTTGAACTCATTGTGTTTCAGGCCCCCACAGGCCCTCATGCTTTGCAGGAAGCTCACTGGACCACTGAGCCATCTCTCCTTCCTGAATTTATATATTTATATATTTTTGAAAACTTTTCCTGAATAAAAATAGAAATATTTTGAAACTAAAGTAATGGATTAACTTCATCTGGTTCACACCAAAGCATAAAGATGTCACTGTCTCTAATTCACCATGTCCCACCTTATTCATGAGAAATGCCTCCCAATACTCAACAGATGCTTGAAACCACTGATGGAGCTGATCCCTGTATTGTAATTGATGTTTTGACACAATAACTACTAATACAACAGAACCATTGTAACAGCACACTATAATAAAAGTGATATAAACATGGACTCTTTCTCAGGCTGCTTTGCCTTCCCTCTTTTGTGGTGAGATGGCATTATACCTACATGTACAGCTGAGCTGAGATGCAATGTGTGCGTGTTGACATAGCATTAGCTGTCACTGACCTAACTTGAGCACAAACACTGTAGCATCTATGAGTGACTAACAGATTGATAGTGAAAACACTGTGGATGTGCTGGACAGAAGGATGCCTCTGGCAGAACAGAGCATGGCATTGCATCACACTCCAGAATGGTGAACAGCTAAAACATACACTGTTTATTTCTGGAATTTCCTGTAGGACCCTGCTGAGGGGCATGGAGGACATAGGGTTAAAGGAAAGTTGAGACTGGCCTGAAACCCCAATTATCTCATTCTGAGACCAGTAGGAGTTTTGGCCGTCTCCATCACTCCCTAAACTCCAGCCACCTGGTAGGCCCCACAGACCCTGATAAGTTCAGGCACTTCAAGGCCTGAGTTTACTGGAGTTCACATACTTCAGCTATAAGATAATAACAAGCCTAGGCAATGAGAAAGTTTAAAGGTCACAGCTCATCTATAGCCACTGCCATCTGTTACATGCCTAAAGTCATGTAACTCCCACCATCTGGGGCTGAGAAAGTCCCCCCAACTTATCTATGCAAACCAGGCATAGACAGGTTACTGGCCCCTGCCAATCCCTTCATGAAACATCCACAGACCACCCTGCCCCTGCCCATCCCCTTACCACTTATGCCCCTGCCCCTCCTTTTCCCTCCTAAATAAAAACACCCTCCCCAAAATGATAAATGAGTTCTTCACTGCAAGTGTCTCCCAAGAATTCTTCCTCTCGTTGGCTCACCGCTGTCCCAAGACTCTGTCCACCCAGCTCCGTGGATGAACCGGGGTGTTAGTGTACAATGACACCCCCAAGTAATCCACAGGCTACAATTTCCCATTTAATGTTTCCAGACAGTGGCTAAGGAAGATTCACTGAAACCATGAAAAGCAAACTCACAAGAGTAGACTGGATATCATAGGTGCAGTCTCAACCTGCATGCATACTGTGACAGACATTAGCCACATGGATTCTTAAAGTTAAATAAATTTGGACTGGAGAGATGGCTCAGTAATTAAGGCACTTGCCTGTAAAGCCAAACTACCTGGGTTCTAGTCTCCAGAATCCATGTAAAGCCAGATGCACAAAGTGGTGCATGTATCTGGAGTTTGTTTGCAGTGACTGGAGGCCCTGGCATTGCCCATTCTCTCTGTCTCTCTTCTCTCGCTCTATCTCTGCATGCAAGTAATTAATTAATTTAAAAACTATCATCAGCTCTTCCATCACACTGGTCCCATCTCAAGTATGATTGGTCACATGTGGCCACTGATTGCTATACTGGTAAAGTCAGATGTGGAACGTTTTGATCTTCACTGATGAATCGTTAGATAGCACTGGTGCATTCAGTTTATAATGCAGGCAGATCCTGCTGTTTTTCCTTTTTCACCTGTCCTCATATCAAATAATTCCTTCTAACCTTCCCAAAAGACTTCACATGGATGCTTCTGAATAGACAGAGGGCTCACCCATCTGGCTGTTTTTAGTTCATTCAGCATAGCCTTAATGAAAACGTTCATTTTTAGGACTCTGTCTTTTCAGACTTTAAAAGGACATGATAGAAAAAAAAAAAGGACAGCAATGTGTCAGGCAGGCTCTTCTTAGGATATTCCAAAAATAAGAATTCTATTCTCCAAAACAATGATACAATGAACTAAGGCCTTACAGTTTTAAATTCAACAGCATTTCATTTTTAACAGGGAGATGACTCCCCACACTTTCATTCATTCAATAGTTACTGAGAGCTTTCTTATTGTTACACTCTTCTAGACACTGTAGGCTCCCCCAAGGGGACAGAAATGTGCTGATCATACCCTAAATAAAACACATGAATGATATGGAATGTTAGAGGAAGTATCACATGTAAAAAACTAGGCAGGTCAAGGAAGATGAGTGCTGGGAGGGAGTTGGAGGTGGCCCGTATTTTAAATAAAGTGCTCAAGGACACTTGAACAAACACCAAAGAGAGAAGGGCTGAATCGTGAAGATCTCTAGCTGCCAAAGGACTAACCACAAATAAGAACCTGAGGGCAGCACTTTGGGCACATTCTCAGAAGAGCAGAGAAGCCGGGAGAGGCAGTGAAGAGGTAATGAAAGGCAGGTGAACTAAAGACCATCATCCCTTCCTCTCAGGTGCTCAGCTTTAAACAAACACAACTGTTTTAGGGATGCAGCATCAGTCATCCTGCTGGGGCAAAGGACACAGCTTTTCACTTGACAGCCTTATGGTGTCCTTGAGAAATGGTCAAGAGCACATGGTTTTTGTGATAGTATTTTTCAAGTGTTTCTAACAGGACTAAAAGCTTTTTTATGCCACTTTGCATATCTGGAGTTTGTGGGTACTGGGGAATCAAACTCGGGTTGTTAGGTCTTGGAGGCAAGCGCCTTAACCAACAAGCCATCTCTCCAGCCCCTGAAAGCTTTTTTATTAATTCTTCCTAGTTTTAATGCAACCGAGTTGCTGTCTACATCTGCCTTTTCTTTCACCTTTGTCATAGAAAAGAAATCTAGAGAAAGAATTGTCAAAATGGATGAGAATATAGAGTACTCTGGTAACTTGAACATCTGTAAAAAATGATGCGATCAATCAGAATATTTTTAAATATCATTGCATAATTTTGTTCATATTTATATCATCATTGCATATTTCAGAAATAATCTAAGAAATTTTCAGTGGCAAGTTTTAGGGGCATAATGTTAGATGTGGGCCCAAGGAGATGGCTCAGTGGATAAAGTGCTGCTTAAACCTCAAAACCAGACTTTAGATCCAGAGAACCCATGTAAAAACATGGGAAACCTAAGGCTTCTGTAATCCTGTTGACCTTGATGTGCATGTTGACCCTGAGGAGGAGGAAGAGTCAGGACGATTTCCTATAAATTCATCTGACTAGCTAGCATGGCAGACACAGCAGTGAACCATGAGATGTTTCGAATGACAAGGAAAGTGAGGGCTGACCTTGATACGGGGAAATCTTGGCACAGTTATATTTGGCTTTTACATGCTTCTGTAGTTATTTTTTAATGTTGCATGTAAAAGGACTGAATTTTGTGGCTTGAGATACATTATTAAAGTGATACAGATACAGTTCATTCAGCTTGTTATAGATGTAGATTGGAGTGGAGAGGGACTGAGATTTCCAGGTTCTTGTATCCCAGGATGAAGGATTACATCGGGAACACGTGGTAATAGTTTATTAAGAAAAGGAAAGGTGCTCCAGAGAATGAGAATGGGCTGGTAATCTGGGAAAAGAGATCACTAAAAAGTGCTGGTCCATGAGTCACATGACCATTGATTGATTTACCACTCACCTCGCCTGTGCTTGTTATATAGAGCAGGCTTTTCTCCCCCATGCTTGCCTGTCACATGGAGCCCGTCCTCTGCAAACTGGTTTCTTCCCCCCCTTCTCTCTCTCCCCCTCCCTCCCTTCCTCCCTTCTCTCTCTCCCTATTCTCCTGCCACAACCTAGGTCTGAGTGGTCTTGCAGGTTCTTGCTGAGTGTGTCAAATTGAGAGGCATTTATCTCCTGATTATGAGTGGCAGGTCAAGATGACCATCATGTGGCTTCGGGATTATTGGTGGCTCTCCAGACAAGAGCTGTGGGTGAGAGAGAGGCTGGCTCATTTGCTTCGGGCCACGGTGCTTGCTACTTGCTCAAAACATTCTAGGACCCGGTTCCCTCAGCTGGGACACAAACCCACTGTGTCTGGAACACCCCTTAAGCTCATCTTGTCATAGGGAGCAAGGAAGTAGCACTGATTTCACTTCACATTTCTGACCACAGATTTGAACAGGGTATTCAGGAGTCTGGTAACCTCACTGGACTTGCCTGTATGTTACTCCTGGGCACTGTCTCAAACTTTGCATGTCTCCCACTCTCCACTCAGAGGATGATCTTTAGAAAACACTCCACTGGGAAGACGGAAACCATCTGGCAGACATCTTCTCACAGTTCTCACACAGGCACCTTCTATATCTCTGCTGAGAATTTCTCCTCTTACATGGAATGAAATCTCTCCACCTCTGGCAAAGAACACTTTAACCTTCGCAAGAACTCCTCTCCTTTGATTCTCTTTACCTATCTACACGAAGAGTTCCTTAACCACTACTGGATTTTTTTTCAGTCGCTAGTATCTCTAGTGTTAAAAACAAAGCAAGACAGCCCTGTGTGTGGTCATGCTTCCTGAAACCCACCCATCTCTTCCAGTTTTCTATGGCTGTGCGCTTCACATCTTTCTTCCATCCACCTAACCATACCTCTAGCTCACTACACAAACACCTCTGTCATCAGGATCATCTATGACTTCCCTATTCTCAGATCCACTCCCCCTGTTTTATGATCTATGTATCTGGAAGAAGTTGGCTAATTCCATTTTTTTTTCTCTTCTTGACTTGCAACCAGTCACACATGTAGACTTATCTTCTACACACTAACCATACTCTTAAAAGCCTCCTCTTATACCGTCCTCCTCTACATGACCTTCTAGTACAGGGCTTCTGCAGGGAGCTTTGAGGAGGCAAAGCCTTGCTGGAAGTGATGTCACTAGACTTTGAGGTTAATTATTCCAGCCCACTGACTAACTCGATTACTTTTCCTGGTGCTGTGACAAGATGTAATGCCCCACTGACATGCTTTGCCCACCATTTCTCATTCAGGCAACCCATTTCTGGATTTAAAAAGCCATCTGCTTACTAATAACTTCCATATCTGTATCCCCAGCCTTAACCTTTACTAAACTCTATATCTGACTATATACTTGAATTTTCACTGACAGTAGTAATCTCAAAGTCAACATTTCCAAACAATCATGGCATCCCTCTACCCACAAATACCCCCATTCCTTCCATCAAATCCTACCAGCTCTATGTCATGACCCTACAGTGAACACCCCTATCCACGGAGGGGGGCCAGCAGTGGAAGAGGGACCAAGGAGAGGGAGTATAACCCCATAATGAGTATAACCTGATATGACCAATATGCAATAGGTTTGAATAGTAATCAATTAATTTAAAAAGCATCACATTGCAAATAGGTTTTTAAAAAATAATCAGAACCTGACCACTTCAAATTGATTTCACCCACAGATCCTGATCTAAAACACCATCTTGTCTCATCTGCATCGTCTGTCAGTTGCCTTTCTGTTCTGACACCTCTCACAAACTCTCAGTTTAGCCGCTCAATCATATCACATCTCCTCAAAACCTTTGATCAATTTTGCCTCTCACAGAAGAACAGCGAAGGTTGCTAATGGTCTCTAAGGGTCTGTGTAGTACATTAGATGATTGTTCAGAAATACTCACCTACCTCCATGACCAGTGTACTGTTCTTACTTCTTGCAAATGGGCTTGCCCTCTGACATCTCTGCCACTCTCATGAGGCAAACATGCCTGCCGGTTTCAGGAAAAGGAAGAGAGGTAACCAGCATGGGTCACCTCAGGTGACTTCATCTGAGACCAGCTTCGATCAGCTGAGCCCAGACCAAACTGCAGAAGGATGCAGGTCAGCCTGACTGGATCAGCAGGGCCTTCCTCGATTGCCCAGCTAAGACCTCTGAGTCAGACAGGAACAGGACGCTTCAAGAGATGCTTGTTATCACGTGCTTCTGGGAGACCACAGTGGTCACCTATCAGATAGGAATGGATCAAGCTAGCTGACCTTTGTCTAGTTTCCCTCTCATTCTTTTCCAGCCATACTGACTTAACGTAGTTTGCTAACTATCAAGCAGTATACTTACACTTACCCTCCCCTCAGATAGCTAAGGCTTAATACCTCACCTCTTTCTGGTCCTTGTACAAAGGTCACTTTCTAAGAGCCCTTTCCAAATACCTTTATTTAAATAGAAACCCCCTCTCCACACAAACTCTCTTTCAAGCCTCTAGATTTTCTTTTTGCTATTTGGCATTATTTAACATATATCTATTTTTTTTTTTGGCCTGTCATTCCCAATTAGAATATAAGCTTTATGTGAGCCAATTTTTCTATTTTGTTCCTTGTCTATTCCCAATATTAGTGTGTTACCTGGTACAAGCTAGGTTTTTGATCAGTTTTGCTCGAATGAGTATAACCCCCTCTTCAGCTGCCCTATTTCAGTGATAGACTGTAAGTTTGAAATTTATTTGTATCACTTTTCTCCACAAAAAGCAATGCAACAGGCATTGTGGTGTGGTGGCCCACTCCTTGGGAGTGCCCTTGGGAGGCAGAGATAGGAGAATCTCTGTGAGTTCCAGTTCAGCCTTGGACTGCATAATGAATTCCAGGTCAGCCTGGGCTAGAGAGAGACCCTACCTCAAACAAACAAACAAACAATAAACAATGCAACAGAAGGATTTTCTAATACTTTAATTCAGACACTTTCTAGTTGTGGCTTGAGTGTGAAATGTTCCCCATAGGCTCAAGTGTGTCAACATTTGGTCCTCCGGAAGGCCTTTAGGGGGGGCCTTGCTGGAGGAACTGTGTAATGTGGGACGGTATTGAGGTCCTGTTGGGCCCCAGCCTGAGTAACATTAAGCTCAATTTTAGAATATGGAATAAAGCTGGGCATAGTGACACATGCCTTTAATCCCAGCACAGGCATGGTGGCACACACCTTTAATCCCAGCACACCTTTAATCCCAGGAAGTAGAAGTAGTAGCTGATAAGCCTTGATCCTGTTTGTTGATACTTTGCTCTGCTGTCCTCTGCTTATTGGCTCCCACCAAAAAGTTTGAATCTTATTGCTTGAGAGAAATAGGCTGAACAATGCAGCCTCGGGTTATAAAAGGGTTTTGGGTGCTGAAGTAAAATGAGATTTGCCCGACATTTCTCCCGGTTGCATGTTTCTGTCCGACCTTACGCCTCACCTCTCCCCGATCCAGCCCTTTCTCCTGATGGCCGGGAGACTTGGGCTACCCACAGGGGGCCAGGGGTCCGCAACCTCCCCAACAAGGTCCTACCCCACTTCTCATCCTCTTTGCTTCCTAACTGTGGGATGTAATGTGACCAGCTGCCTGACACTCCCAGAGCCCTGTGTTCCCTAACAGGTGAACTGTAACCCCTCCACCTGGACGCCAAAATAAACCCTTCCTCCTGAAATTTGCTTCTTGTCAAGCATTTGCTCATAGCACTGAGAAATACATATACTAATATCCTGTAAGGGACAGTACATATATATATGCTTTTATTTATAACCTATGCCAGATATATATTCGTTCAGCAGTTCAGTTTACATATTTATATACTTATGTATATTTGCCTTGCCATTCTTTCTGCATGTTAGACCTGACATCATATATTTCACTTCTACCCAAAGTACAAATCTAAGAACTGCCTTTAGTTAGGAGTTATTGGTAGTGAATTTTTCATGGTTATTTCTTTTTTGTTCTTTGACATGTTATATATACATATATAATCACATACCCTCTCCATTACCATCTCTTATCTCTCTTCCCTTCCTCCTGAACCCTCTGTTCTCATTCTTTATATATCATTGAAATGGGAATACACTCACATTGCAGATATTTGTTCTCTCTTCTGACTTAGTTATTGTGATGTAGACAATTATTATTGCTTTGTAGATAATATATCATTTTGAATATTTTAATATCTTCTCTGTATTTTTGCAGTGCCTTCTAGAGGATGCAATATTATTTAATCTTCTTCAGATATACTGAAGCAAAAAAAAAAAAACTTGAACGATCCTGAACAATTCTTAGTCAAGATTTTCCTCCTACTGTTCTTTCTGAAACCTTTTATTATATCTTCCACATCTGTTAATTGCTACACATGTGCATATTTGTGCATGGGTATGTGTTCATGTGTTCTGTAATATATTTGAGATGTCTTTGGATTTATGTCTAAATTCAGTGATTCTATTCAACTTGTTATTTTTATCTAAACTAGGAAGTTTAATTACTATATTTTTCAATTTTAGAAATTTAAATTGGTTGTCAAGTCTGTCTTTAAATAGTCTCCTATTCTTTTGCTTAAATTTTCATTTTTTTGTCAAAATTTTTTAATATGTCAAGTGTTATGGTCTAAATATTTGTGTCCTCAAAACCCCTATGGTAAAGTCCTAACCGCAGAGGAAATGGTGTGAAGAGGTTTGGCCTGAGAGGTGATCAGTTTCAGGGACAGAAACCTCATGAATAGGCAGGCATAGTGCCCTCCTAGGCAGCCTGTTTCCCCCTCCTACCAGTGAAGACTCACCAGAATGCGCTGTCTATGAATCACAGCATGAACCCTTACCAGCAACTGGATCTTCAACTGTTCAGCCTCCAGAACTGAGAAATGCATTTGTTATTCATAAGCCACCCTGTTTATGATTTGTATAGTTGTCTAAATGGAATTTTATCTTTGGTAATTACAAAATATAAAATATCCTCAGGACCAATTTTAAAAAAAAATATTTTCAAGCAGAGAGAGAGAGAGAGAGAGAGAGAGAGAGAGAGAATAGAAACACCAGGGCCTCATGCCACTACAAATGAACTCTGGATCTCCAGATGCATGTGCCATTTTGTGTATCTGGCTTTAAGTGAATGCTGGGTATGATGCTTAAGTTTATTTGGCAACTTGATCTATGTAATAATCCATAGTAATCTTGGGCGGGTCTCTGAGCTTGCCTGCAGGAAGGATTGACAAAATCCTTTTGGGATTTTGGAGAAGGGAGGAGTTCCCTTCTCCAGAGTGAGCCCTTCCCCCAGTGGGTGGGCCTTCCAGCAGGAGACTAAATAATATAAGGAAGCTTGAGGGGAAGGAAACCCTCTTCCTTCCTCCCCCAGCAGCTGGTGCTTGTTTGTGACTTGCACTCGCATCCTGCTCTCCTACCTTCTTGGACATTGGAACCCAGTTTCCTCGGCCTCACATCCTGGACTAAAGAGTAGCTGCTCCCCAGGGAGCCTTCAGGCCTTCAGGGCTGGATTGGGACTGCTGAGGCCTCCAGCCACATGGACTGAACATCTACTGGTTTCTTCACCTGTGGGCCTGCAGACTACTATTGTTGGACGTAAGCTACCCCAATAAATTCCCTTTTATTATAATCCATTCTATCAACTCTGTTTCCTCTAGAGAACCCTGACTAATACACTGGGGAATTGAAATCGGGCCAACAGGCCCTGCAACCACTGAGCCATCTCTCTGGCCCCAGGACCAATTCTACTTCTTGCTGCTCCTAGCTCTTACACATGCTATATTATTTTCTTCATGGATTTGTGATTTTATCATGATATCCAGTCCCCTAGACATCAGGTGAAATGTAAGCTTAAAATAAAGGGTTGCCAAAATGGACTGTGATGTTCCTGATGGTTGCTGGCAGAGCACTTCTGACTTTGGATGGTTTTTACAGTAAGATCCCAAGTTCAGCAGTAAGAATCAAGGCTGGAAACCCAAGTGATAGCCGATTATGGTTTCAAGTTCACAGGGGTCTTCCTCCTCTGCTGCTTCCTCTATTGCTATCTATCAATACCAACATGGAGGTAGGCAACAAGGTTTCTTCCTGTATTCTCATTCAGTCTTGGATGTCTTCCTTCACTGCTTTATACAATCAAGAACCTTTGATTACTGCCCACCCAGAGGACTTCTTTCTTTTTGCTTTTAGGGTTCGGTTCGGCAGATACCCTCAGCTGCAGAGCTGGCTTCCCTTACAAATCTCTTGGTTGACTTATTGTTTATTTAGCCTCTAATGTTTTTGTACTTTCTTACAAACTCAGTGGTTTTTTAAGAAATAAATTTATTCTACATTTTTAGGATTGTTTTCAATAGAAGACTGAGGCCTACTCTTCTGTAAGGAAAAAAAAATTGTGTCCATTTCTTTCCATCTCCACTTTCCTCACTCTGTCTGCTGGCTCCCGGGTTCCTGTGTGAACTGTGGTACTCCTACAGTCTATTCTTCTCCATTGAGCATCCAGAACAATATTTCTAAAACGTCAGTGCAAGGCCTTTCCTTGTTGAAAATTTCCCTGCAGCAGAAATAAAGATTCACAATCGACAATGATTGGCATTGTCTGGGTGTCCATAGGGTTGAAGGCAGAGAGGATGAGTGCCTGCTAATTGGCACAAGATTTCTTTGAGGATCATAAAACTCTCTACTATTGGTTGTGGTTACAATTACACAGCTCTGTGACTATACTAAAGACGGCTGAATTGTACCATTTAAATAGTTGTACAACATGGAAATTATATTTCAATAAATCTGTTATTGTAAAAGAAAAACAGGCTTGAAGTGGGGAGAAACATTTCAGGATGGAAAATTAGAGACCTCTGAAAACCTGCTCTTCCATGAAAGCAACATGAGCACTAGCAAAAATTGTAACAATACACTCTTTCAGAACTCTGGACGTTAACCAAAGGTTTGCAAGAATATAAGGGGCATGCATTAAATAAAGGAGCTCAATCTCACTAACAACACAAGTTTGCAGCGCTTTAATTTGCTGCATCCCATCTTCCTCTTTATCGGCTTCTAAACGACCTTGAAAAGAAGAAGCCTCTTACCCCAGCTGTGTTAACAGCTCATGAAGAGCCACTGGATCACTTCACTTCATATAGGGGCACATGTGGGTAAAACCCATAAATGAACAATGGAAACCAGCAACGAGTATGAACCAGAAGAAGGGTGAGGGAAGGGCAGAGGGGCAGATGTGACATGTAAGCAGGAGAATATGAGGGAGAGGGGGCTGGGGAAAAGAGTAAGGATAAGAATTAACTAAAATGAATTGTATTTGAAAATACTAGACTGCATGATACATAAATCTCTGTATGCCAACCAAAAAACATAGTTTAAAAATAAGAGGTTAGAGAGGGCAAAATAGTTTCAAACTGTCCCAGGAAAAGCCCTCAAAAACCTTCCCACATATCCAGTCTGCAGCCCAGTCTGACTTCCCCAGAGCTTGTCCTCATGGTCACTCCCGGCCCTTGCACTGTGCCCTTCCCTGGAGTATTCTCCTGACCAAGAGTCAGGAGAAGTGAGCTGGAAGCCTCCCCCTTGCTGGTTAGCAAGCTGTGGAGGTAGGAAAGTCTTACCCAACAGTGGACTGTGAGCCACCTATCAACCAGGCAAGATATGACCACTGGTGTGATCATGGCCTGACTGTTACAGGGGTAAACAAGTGCTCTCTGATTATACACAAAGCCTGCGCTGTGGGAAGGAATTCATACATGGTACTGAAAATCTAGACAAAAGCTTATGGCTAGCCGGGCATGGTGGCACATGCCTTTAATCCCACTACTTGGGAGGCAGAGGTAGGAGGATTGCCATGGGTTTGAGGCCAACCTGAGACTACATAGTGAATTCCAGGTCAGCCTGGGCTAGAGCAAGACCCTACCTTAAGATACAAAAAAAAAAAAAAAAAAAAAAAAAAAAAGGTAGGAAAAGCAGCATAAAGCCCCATGGCTGAGAAGGTCATAAGCCCTGGGAGGGAAGTACTATTGTTGTCCAACTAAATGGATGCATCATGCCCATCAAGTTGCTCTCTGAATATTTACATTTATGCCCATGATTATTGCTACTCTCATCTTTGGTCAGAGGAGCTTCTTTTTGTAGTTGGCAGGGATTACTGGGGAGAGTCAAAACTCATCAAATCGCTGAGAAGTGATTGCCCAGTGCTCAGCATTAAAGGACACATCCTTCCAGGCTCAGGGGACACTGCGGAACAGGGAATAGAAAGAGCCAGAAGACGAGGAGGAGAGCTTTGGAATGCAATGCTGTCTTCCAGACATGAAGGAGCCATGATGAAGCTACCTGCACAATATAGGACTCACTCACATTCCTCCATGGATGAATGAGGAGGGAAAGTACACCACACCAAAGTAGAAAGCAGACTGGTGGAAAGAAGGGGTTCAATGGGGGTGGGGAGCAGAGAAGGTAATAGTTATGATCTAAATGCATTATGAAGATGGTCAACAAAATAATCAGCAGTAATTGTTTAACATTACTGCTGCCTGAAACAGTGATACCATATATGCACGTCCGAGTCAGCCACAGGAAAGGTTGTAAGAGATGAAGGGTTCAAAAGTCCAAGGGGATTAACCAGGTATTCTGAGACGAATAACATACCCCTTCTGAGATTCTTCCTAAGTCTCTACTGCCCCATCCACTGTAACGTATATGAACTTGCTTGTTAACAGCCACAACCCCAGTGCTGGAGTACCAGACCATAGTAGGTGCTTGGGAAATACATATAATAAATGATCACTAAATATCGACCTTCCTCTCTGGCATTCTTTTTTGTTTGTTTGTTTTTGTTTTTTGAGGTAGGGTCTCACTCTAGCCCAGGCTGACCTGGAATTCACTATGTAGTCTTAGGGTGGCCTTGAACTTCATGGTGATCCTCCTACCTCAGCCTCCTGAGTGCTGGGATTAAAGGTGTGCGCCACCACGCCCAGCTTTTTAAAATTTTTTTGTTTGTTTTTATTTTTTTAAGTTGTTTGTTTGTTCTTACATTCTTTAGCCAAGGAAATACCCAACATTCTTTTAGGAAACACAGTCACTCTGGTTCTCCCAGGATTTCTGCCTCTAATGCATTCCTTTCAACATCTGCAAATTTTTAAATGTTCCAGTCAGCATCTGCAATTTCATTTCTAACGCTCTCTCCCTAATTTCTAGATCACTAAAGTCTAAACCAAGTGACTGACATAAGACTGAATAGGTATTGCCATGCCTGCACTGAACACTGCTCCTCACACTTCCTTTGGCTTAGGCAAGGATGACGCAGAAGGCCATGTTTACTACCGTTCTCCAGCTCCTGTGGCTTGCACAATTCATCGTTAAATGACACTCATTTCCTTAAGCGCTGAGATGCTGAGCAGTATTTTGTCATGTTTTTCTCTCACTGAAAATAAGAGAACAGCTCCTATTAAGACTGGAACTGTTGAGTTACACAGACATGAAAACAGGCAGTGCTTCTTTTCTCATTTGGTAAATATTTAGCTTTTGAGGCATCAGGAACTAATCACAGCTGTTTTCTTCAGTTACAAATGGATTCAATCAGGTGAAATTTCATAGGAAGCACACAAACCGCCAGTCTTTCCATTACACAGCACAATGGCAGTGTTGAGCCTTAGGAGATGTATTAAGTATGCATGTATTCATCAAGTCAGAAAGAGAAGCTAATGGGTCTCTGATTAGTGCTCTAACTCTATTATGGTGAGACTTCCATCCTTACCCTGACTCATCGAAGGCATGTGAGCAAAATGCTAGCATGTTTGATACACAATCTGCTATATGCTGTCTTTCTGGCTAAACACTGTGCACTGATTTTTCTGGCTGGAATTTCTGTCTTGAAAATCAAAGGCATTGTTGGCACCTTTCCAGAGAACCAGAGAGAGGCTACTCTCAATAGAATCGTGCCAATTTAGAAATGTGTATCTCAGTTAACCTATACTGATCTCACTCTCCGATGGAGATTCTGTTTGTATTTTTCAGAAGGCAGTGAGAGAGCTGTGGTCTTTCCAACCCTACCAACGAGCCGCAGGCGGAAGGCAGCCTCAGGGGGAAGGCTGATATCCCAGCAAGAGATGAACCACCCCAGGCACGATCCAAATGAATCCCCACAGAGAGTGGTGGGATGAGCAAGAGACCTACAACCACAGCCAAGCAGTCAACCCAGGATAAGCCAGTGAGACAGATACCAACGATTTTCAACACAACCTAAAGCAGAAGTACAGAGACCCCTAAAACCTCAACAATAAAGCAGATTTAAAACTCACTCACCATGACTCAGGGAACTGAAAGAATGTAAGAGCCATGATGGAGGAGAATTTCCAGAGACATGGCCCCCTCAGTAACAACATACAAAGGGGGATGGAACTGGGTTGACTCCTAGGCTATCCATAACACCCTACCCAATGGACTGATCCAGTATGCCCACTGAGGAGGATACCCAGCTGATTGGGGACAGGGAGGAGGGAAATGGGGATACCAACACATTATTTGCTCATACAATGTATCTTATTTTTGGATAATAAAGATTAAAAAAATAAAAAAGAAAAGATATAGGAGTACTGAGGAAATGAACCCTTGGAAATCAATAAACTATCTTCCAGTTATGTGAAAAAATAAAAAAAGAAAGAAAATCAAAGGCAAGAAAGCTTCTACCAAGCTGAAAAACCCCTCAGGGTTAATGTTAATCATTTCTAATTCTTTAGGTTAAAACTAAAATCCAGCATTCGGGAGACAGAGGTAGAAGGATCACCATGAGTTTGAGGCCACCCTGAGACATAGTGAATTCCAGATCAGCCTGGACTACATCAAAACTCTACCTGGAAAAAACAAAACAACAACAATAAAAAAAATCTTATTTTCAAAGGACTATTACATAGATCAGCTCATGTCAGAATCCAATACTCAGAAAAAAATAAGCAAAGAGCAACTGTCATTTTATTATTCAGTATTTTAAAAATACAGATTTTTGTGGTGCCTTATAAATAAATTCCTATTATAATAAACTGATACTCTGGATCAAGAAAATAATACATCTCAAATTCATTTTCAAATGTACAGTGGTATACTTTTAATACATAATTAGGCTTTTAAAAAAGATGACAGCTATAATCAGGTATATAACCACTTAGTTATATATACATAAGTTCTGTCTGTTAAAATTCAGACATGGAAGAGCCTGCCTGTAATCTCAGCACTCAGGAGGCTGAGGCAGGAGGGTTGCTAGTTTGAAGCCAGCCTGGGCTACATAGTGAGTCCCTGTCAACAAAGAAAAGGAAAAAGTTCTTTTAGAGGGCACAACTTAATAATTCTGTTCTTCTCTTCAGCTATTTTCTCTACACTAGTAGACAGGATGCAGGAGTTTTTGACACCCCCCGCCCCCAAGATCAAAGCAGCATCTACACTCCAAGCTTGCAAATGAGGAAGCCCAGTTCTAACTTGCAGTGTGCCCACTTTGGAAGTAACAATGAGGTGATGATTGACAAGAATACTAATCATTATCAAAAATTCACAACTCTGGGTGTCTTTGTTTTAGGCTTCTGTAGTTTAGGTGTATCCAAAACATCTTCGTGGTCTGCACTCATTCCCTTTGCCCAGCGACCAACCGTCACCATTCGATCTGCAGAGGAATAAGAAAGTCAAGATGTAATCAAACGCATCCACTTAGGATGGTATTGGTTTAGCAAAGGAACTTGTTGTGACATGAATAATCACTAGGAGGGAGGCTCCATCACTGCAGGAAAGTGAGTCCTTCTGTAATTGATTATAACCCTTGATTTCAGAGTACCACAGGCAATTTCTCATCCCAATTAGGGAAATGTAGCAACTACTCTGCAATGCACAAACTGATGAGAAAGCTCTTTCTTTCCCAGAGTTCATCATTGTAGAGTCAATGAATTCCAAGAGTCTGTAAACAGCAAGACTTATGAAGCATCCGTTTTAAATGCACATGACACCACCTGTGAAATTATACAACATCTGCTTGTCACTCTTGTCATTTGGGAAGTGGCAATCCTCCCAAGAGAGAGGACTGAAATTGCACTTCATCATTTCAGTCTCATCACCCACACCATAGTAAAGACAATCTCCTAGACAAATGATAGTAAGAACTCTTAGTTTTCAAATTTAAGGACAGAAGGCAAGAATGGGCAGACTTAGCACTATAGAGCTATGACTACACAAAAGAACTGTAAGAGCTTTCTAGAAGAAGCACAGCCGGGCTCTCTCTCTGCCTTGCTTTCTTCAACACAAGATTCTCATCATCCCAAGCCATGGGATCTAAGGAATGACGACCTCCACTTTAAAAGTCCACAACAGGTACAGTGAACATCAATTTAGTTCTTAATGAACAAGGCTAATATTTCCATTAGAAAAAACACTATACAGATGCAGTGTTGACAACACATTTTTAATAAATTTTGAAGATTTCTTTTTTTTTTTGGCTGTTTGGGTATTTTTTTGTTTGTTTTGTTTTTTTTAGGTAGGGCCTCGATCTAGCCCAGGCTGACCTGGAATTCACTCTGTAGTCTCAGGATGGCCTCAAACTCACAGCCATCCTCTTCCTCTGCCTCCCGAGTGCTGGTATTAAAGGCATGTACCACCACACCAGCTTGATTTTTGTAGCTTTTATAAGCAATTCTGAATCATTGCCATACACACAAAGAAGAGCACATATAAAGACATGTCAGCCTATGAATGCTGAAAAGTTTTCATTTCTTCTTTTTTAGTAAATCAATACTTTTTGGTGAGTAACAGAATAGGCTCTACTATAATGAATTCCATCCTTAGTAAATATAAAGGCTTTAAGATGCTTTTCTAAACAAAGTCCTCTAAAGCCTACTGGCTGCTTTTTTTTCCTCTGAGAGGAACAACTTTATTCTCAGTTACTCAGTACTGTGCCTGCTGTGGGGAGAGAAGTGATTCAGCCTTGGTCAGAGTAGAGAACAGATCTGCAGTTATGAAAACAAAATGCAGCAGGCACAGAGAGAGGACCACCTCTTCTAGATGGAGGAACAGGACCTCACCTGAACTCTGGTTCTCAGGGCACTCTTTCTGAAAATGTTCCACAGAGCCACAAAGTTTGCAACCACCACCTAGTAAAAGAACAAAGTCATTGAATACTACCTCAGAGTAACACAGGGTTTGTAATATCTCAACACACTTTCATATCATATTTGATCTTTACATCCCTGTCAGCTCTAAAGGTCATTGAGGCCAGAAACATGCGTAGGGCGCCACACCTTTTAAAAATTCATTCTCCACTCCTGTTAACTTCAGAGTACTCAATGTTACCCAGCCCTGACTCACCATCAGCATAGACTCCTTTGGGGTTGTCAGGACAAGATCTGGACAGGTGCCCCATCTCCCCACAAACAAAACACTTTGCGAAAGGAAATTCACCTGTAATAATCAATGGTTCCCATGAATTTACTATGCACAGAACAAGCCATATAATTCATATTACTTTACAATGATTTAAACAGAAAATATATCCTTTTTACCTAACTTGAAAATTTATCTCTTATGATTTCAAAATATTCAGGAGCATGTCCTTAATAGATTGTGCCAACAAAAACAATACCCATTTTTAGTCACTTTCCCCACCAATCAAGCAAGAAACTGAAGGAGCACTTACCAAGAGCTGGGTCCACCTTAGCTCTGCACTTGGTTATCTCGTGCTCTGAGGATCCACAGCGGTAACATATTCCAGTGCCCATGTCTTGATTTTCAAGAGCAGCCGGGCAATCAGCAATTCCATGGCCAGGTTTTCTACAGTGGAAGCACACCTGGGAAAACAAAGTATGAGTTCCATACTATCAAACTAAAATACTGATTTACTCTTCTCCCCAAAATATCTTAAAACATTTTTCATTTTAAAGTTATGTAGCTTCCAAAAAAAAGAACCCTCAATATTTTATTTGTAAAAGAAAGGGCTTTACACATCCCTAAATAATCAGGAGTCATTTCTTTCAGAGGGTTTCAGAAACTATGTATGACTTTGTAGGAGGCAACTGCATAAATGACATGAGCAAGTATGAACTATGCATCTTATTACTAAGGATGCGACAATGGCTATGAAAGGATTGCTCAAATGAATATGCATGGGGCTTGGGAGATGGCTCAGTTCATAAAGCAGAGTGAGGGCTGGAGTTGGATCCCCAGCACCCACGTGCATGCAGGCAGCCTGTCTTCTGAGCACAGGAGCAGAGAAAGGGCTCCTGGGACAAGCTGGCTGGCGGGATAAGCCCAATTCGCAAGGACTGGGTTCAACTGAGAGAGCCTGCCTCAGTGAAGAAAGTGGACAGTGATTGACAAACACACTCATATCAACCTCAGCTTTCACATACATGTGCCCCCAGACATGTGCATATGCACACAAACATAAAGATCAATATCTATGCTGTTAAAAAGTTTACATCATTGAATGAATTTGGATCAAAGGTTTCCATGTAAACTATGATTCAAGTCACCAGCTACTAAGTCTCCTGGTAGGCCAAGTGCACAGTTGTATATGAATGGCTCTGAGTGGGGCCATCTGAGAAGCCAAGGTTCATCAGCATTGAAGCTGGGCCAAAATGCCAATATCAAGAGGCATGGGTTTTGACATGACAGCATCTGAAACCTACAATGGTAAAAAGGGCCACATCTGTAGTAATAATGAGAATTAAGCTTCCTAGGCAAAGGAGCTAATCACTAATAAGAGCATGCAGGAGGTTATGAAATCACCACAAAGATGACTGCCTCCATAAAAGGAACAGTTGGCTATCTGCTACATGAGGTAACCTAGGTCAGAAAGGAAGTTCATCAAGCCTTTTCAAATCCTGTTACAGGAATGGTCCTCTAAAAGTGGGGGCTATGGCCAGACAAAAAAATGAAGAGGCTTGTGCAGACATCTGTCCCCAAAATGAAGCCATGACAGTGCTGTTTGGGGTAACCCCAGGGATTCTGCTTCTTCACAGACAGAAGCCTGTCCTCGAACTACAGGGGAGTTCTCCTGTGGATTCTCAGGTCCTTGAAACAGTGGCCAAGGTGTGGTTCAGCAGAATTTGAGATTGAATGTAGCTTTAACTTCCTGGAGAAAGAGACGTATAAATGAACTTGCAGCTTATTTGGTGAGAACGAAAGATTTTGAAGTTGTAATAGTCTACCTGTTTGTTCTAACCAACAAGAAAAGCTATGTATCTTACTGGCTTCTGTTGCCGCTAGTAAAGTCATTACTTAAAACCAAACGTGGAGGCTGGAGAGATGGCTCAGTGAAGCACTTCCTGTGTAAGCATGAGGGCCTGAGACTACTGGAGTTCAAATCCCCAGCCTAACAGCCTGGGTTCCATTCCCCAGTACCCACATAAAGCCAGATGACCAAAGTGGCAATGTGTCTGGAGTTTGTCTACAGCAGCAAGAAGGCCCTGACATACCCACACTCACTGTCTTTCAAATAAATAATATTTTTTTAAGAAATTGTTCACACTGATATTGTGCAACAAAATGCTTTACTTATTAATAAGCTAACGTGTTATGATAATCAATATCTTTTTTAAAAAAACTGAAATCAACCATACTTCTAGCATTGTAAAATCATGGAAATTCATGTAGAATTTTGCTATTGAAACATTTCATAGGATTTTTTTAACTTGAGAATATCTTTACTAGGACAAGGTGGAGAGGGAGGGGGAGGGGAGAGGAGGGACAGGAGGGAGGGCTGTGAGCATCCCAAGAACTGAAAACTGCTGCTAATCGGCTTTGTCCATGTCTGCTTCATGCTAAATCTCTACTGTGACTCAGTTTTTTATGGATAAAACGAGAAGAATGTCCTTCTTAACAAGGCTCCACCAGCCGGGGACCAAGCATTCAGAACACATAATTTTATGGAGGATTTGATTCCAACCAGCAGACAGGTAGTTAGAGCAAAGGTTCTGAAGTTAGCGTGAACTGCACCTCTACTCCCGACCAAGTGACTTTCAGCGATATACTTAACCTGGCTGAACTGCTCTGTTTCTCTTCTCCAATATGAGAATACCACCACCATCAGGATTGCTACGATACCACTCAGCACACCAAGCGTATGTAGAGCTAAGAACACAAAGACCCATAAAAAATACTTTACAAACCCAAAGCAGCAGCCATTGTCTGCTGCTAAAATATGTATTGTGTGGATGAATATGTGACAGTCTCTAGCTACAGAAATAACAGGAGAAAAGATGATCTCACCATTGCGTTTTTCTTTGCAGCTTGTCTTTTTAATCTTCTTCCTTCGCGTCGACTGTCTTTCTTTAAAGCAACTGCAATTTCTTCCCTTATTTCCCGGCTGTCAGTTGCTATCAGCTCCTCATGGTGAGCCATCTGTGAGTTCTGTCTTAGGTATTCCATGAAGCCGTTCACATCTTCATTTAAGTACTCTTTTTTCTTTTTGTTCTTTTTATGTTTTGACTGGGGCGTGTCATTTTTAAGGGGCAGCCTGCTGGCTTCAAATTGCTTGTGCTTTGGAAAATTTTGGTGAGTTCCTTCGGCAGACCCCTTCTTCATGTCCTCCCATGATGTCGCAGGCAAGGGCCTTTTATTATTAGTGGTAGTAACTCGTGCCCACCTGGTCATGGTTTCTTCAGAGGCCCCTCACCAGTCTTTAAGATAAGGATGGGGAGTCACCAATTAAACAAGTTTTTAAAATACTGAAGAGCTACCGTCAGTGGATCATTATTATCAAATATACTCAGATTTTAAACTTTAAATTATTAAGAGCACGTTTCAGTTCATTTAAGTAGCTATATAAGCATCTGATTCTATGATCTGCTACATAAATCCATCTCTAACACAAATCTGCCATTTATCAGAGAAGCCAGTGGAAGATAAAAGCATATATACTTACTTAACTAGTTTACTAACAAAAGTTTTTTCTTTTTTATTATAAATCACATATACATGCAATGAATGAAGTTACTCCTCCTAAATCCCGAAGTTTCTTCCTCCCTCTAAGTTCCCGGGCTTCTAAATTACTCTGCCATTTCAACAAAGCATATTAATAAGAACCCCCCCCCCCAAAAAAAAGTCTCGTGGTTAACATAAAGTCTTTAATTCTGGCGACACAAGGTCTTTTCCTAATGAGGGTGACTGCCACTCTCAGCCCAGTGGTTTTAAAATCAGATTCAATCATCCCATCTAAATGACTCCAACCATTAATTTCACACCAAGACGCACCATCTTGGTTTTTTAAAATAATCGAAACACACCTTCTAACACTAGAACGGAGGTTTCCTAGCGGAGCGTGCACGGACACACTTACGAGGAATGATCTCGCTATAATAAAAATAAACATAAAAACAGCCATATTCTGCTTACGTCCCACGATACGTACCTTCGGAGACGCTCTGGTCTCGTCCTCCGCAGCGAGCAGTGACAGCGACCACCACAGTCCCACGGCTCCCCGCGACCCAGCTCCGCGGCGCATGCGCGCACATGCGCGCTCCCCTGACCGCGTGGGAGTCCTCCAGAGCAGCCGAGTTCGCGGCCCAGAGCGGCCGCCCACCCCCCCAGTGCGCCACTTCCGGCGGGACGAGTCTCGGGACGTGCGGGCGTGGTCGGGCGGCGGCGGCTGAGTGGGGCGGGTGTCGACGGTCTCGGGCTTGGGTTGAGGGGTTTCGCCGGCCCGAGGACGCGGAGACCCGGAGCGCTCGGTCCGCGCTGTCTGAGCATGCGCGGCCGGCGGCGTGGGCGCGGCGGACCGGGACTTCCTGGAGAGAGCACAGTGATGGCCGTGAGATGGGCGGCGGGAGGGGGTGTGTCTCCACCATGGAAGTCTGAAAGTCTCTTTTTGGAGCTCGCGTAAATAAGGGGCGGTGCCTCGTGGCGCTCCGCCAAGCTGGCTGCGTATCTAATTAATTATGATATTGCACCTGGCCGGGCCGAGCATCTAATGAGGACATCACACCTGGCCGGGCCCACACCTGTAGTCCCAGCACTGGGGAGGCGAGGCCAGCCTGGGCTACCTCAATCAATCAATCAATAAACATGATAGGTAGTATTACACCTTGTAGCCAAAGTTCATTTTTAGAGAGGAGACCTGGTCACTCAGCATCCCGCGATTGGTTCTCGGAGACCAGCTGAGCCTAGCGAGGCGTCCTGGGCCCATCCCACCCCCTTGGCTCCCCACCATCAGGCCCCGTCCACGTCTCCACTGAAGTATTTCTCCGTCTCTCCCTCCGTCTCCTGCCCTGCTTCGTTTTATGTCTCCTGTGTCTCCTCTCGCTTTTCCCGGCTTCCAGGGTCTTTCACTGCCATCTCTGCCGCTAGTCTCGGAGGCGTTCTGGCCCTCCCCTGGATTCAGATCACAGGCCGTCTTCCTGATCTATATGCTTCCCTTGCTTGTGGTTTGGGGGGGACAATGCTCAAACTCTCTAGCACGTGTCGAGTCCCTGCCAGCTTCTCTGCTTACCTTGCACACTGAAAAGTGACCTTCCCTTTCTTAAAGGCACCGTGTTTGCCATCCCTGGAACTTTACGGATTCTGTTCTCTTCCAATTATTTTCTCATCTTTCAAGGCTTTTTTTTAAAGCCTTTCAAAGCTCCTCCTTTCATTGTATATTTTTGAGTCTATACTTCCTGACGACACTTCTCAAATGTGTATCTGGATAATTTGTAATAAGCTTATTGTATCCTGATTGCCAGGCACATAATTTGTGGTATAATACAACATTCGTTAGGTGGATGAAGAAGTACTTGGTGGGCTGGAGATATGGCTCAGTGGTTAAGGCGCTTGCCTGCAAAGCCTAACGACCCCGCTTCAATCCCCAGTACCCACATATAGCCAGATGTACAGTGGCACACACATCTGGAGTTCGTTTGCAGCAGCTGGAGGCTCTGGCGCACCCATTTTTCTCTCACACCCCCTTCTCTCCGCTTGCAAATAAATAAGGAGTAACTTGCAAAGTTGTTTGAATCAAACTAAAGTGTCCCAGTCTTTAAGAAGGCGGTGCCATTACAATACGGGGATTTGGTATGGTAAATGTCATAAATATCCTAGAAATTTCTAAAAGACAAAAAAACAACCCTCTAGCTTTTAAAAATAAGATTTAAAATGATGTATGATAATGCTCTTCGTAATCTCAGCGAGTGGTTTTGGGGTTTTAAGCACCAATTTAGTGACATTTTAATTTGTTTTCTGGTGTCAAGCGTGAACACAATGTGTACCACTAGATGGCGCATTGAACTAAAACTTTTCCTTTTTTGCGTTATATTAAATGTCTAATGTACTGTAGATTGTTCCTTCCTAGAAATGAAGGGAAGTCTGTTTGGGGATGATGTATCAAATAAAAATCAGTTGTTAAGTAAGCGGATGGTTCAATAAATCCTTCGAGTTTGGGAGAAAATGTTACTAAGCTATTATTTACTGAATATGTTGTAGGTTCCTGGGACAGTGATTAATACAAATGTTCAATAGTTAATCACCCAATAGCCTGACAAGTAGGTACTGTTGCTTTCCCCATTTAACAACGGAGTTACTTATTCAAGGTCACATAACTAGTGAGAGCCAGGATTTGAACCAGGATCCTAGTCTACAGCTGCCAGCTCTGCTATTTTCAAATACTTCTCCCTTCACATTAAATATTCTGAGTTACATTTTCCTATGTAAGACTTGGAGGGTGGCTGTATGCGTTTACTTTTACAATTTAAGAGATTATCTTTTCAACTTTCCCTTTTACTTATTGAGATTCTGTGAATATTTATAATAAAGTATAAGGAAGGAAAATGTTGGGAGGAGCCAAACTGTGGCAAATATTCGATTATAAAGGGTTAATGTCTCACTTATAAAACATCATAAGTCATCTGTTGTACTGACCTTCAAGCAGAGTCAAGCACCCAACCAAAAGCAGTTTGTGAGAGGAAAAGGTTTATTTTGGTTTACAGACTTGAGGGAAAGCTCCATGAAGGCAGGGGCTCCCCTAGAGGCTGGACATCACCTCTGCCACAGCTGGTGGAACACCCAGCACGAGAGAGTGAACTAAACACTGGTGAGGGAAGCCTGCCCCCAACAACCCACCTCCTCCAGCAAGGCTTCAATTCCCAAATTGCCACCAGCTGGGGACCCAACACAGGACTTCATGGGGGGACATGAATTGTGGGGGACATCTGATTCACACCACCACAGCATCTTAAAAAGGATATATGATATGAAGTGACATACAAAGTATACGTATTAAGTACATAAACATAAGTCATTTTAATGCACATAAGCATTCAGCTTAAGAAACTGACCACTGCCACTTTTAAAAATTATTTTCAGGTAATTTAGCATATGCATGCTTGTGTCAAAACAATTTTACATAATGGTGTAAACTTTATAAAACTCTCTTATCCTGATGATAATATAAATTCTAGATAATGTAAAAAAAATGCCTGCAGATTCAGGAAGTGAATAGCAGACAATTGGAGGAGAGGGTGGTTTGAATGTTTGGCCCCATAGACTCAGTTGTTTTAAGATTGAGCTTGCAACTTGAGTGTCTGGTGGGCAAAGCCCTGCCAGGAACAAAGGTGTTCACTAGGGGTGGATCTTAAGTCCAGCTCTAAGGTATGGGACGAGCAGTTTGAACTCTAGAAGTTTTTTGGTGCTGGCTATTTATCTGCTTGCAAATAAGTACTTTGCAAAGTTCTTTGAATCAAACTAAAAAGTGTCCCAGTTTTCTTTAAGAAGGCGGTGCCATTAGAATATAGAAATTTGGTATGGTGAATGTCACAAATATCCTAGAAAGTTCTAAGACAAAAACATTCTATGAAAGTGAGCCAGTTGATGAGCCAATGACGATGTTGCCCTGGAATTTGTAACTTTGAAATAAACGCTTCCTGCTCATAAACTGTTACTAGTTGAGTGTAATCAGTAATTTGTCACTGATGTGTTTAGAGATTTAAAATATTACTTTTACTTATCCTATTCATCCTGCCTGACATTTGCTGATCTCCATGTATATATGTATGAATGTATGTATGTAT
>PVHP010013507.1:0-40951 GCA_004024765.1 Zapus hudsonius | reverse complement strand
TATATATATATATATATATATATATATATATATATATATATATATATATATATATATATATATATATATATATATATTCTTTCTGGAGCTGTTATTCACACTTTTCACTAAGCAGAAAACATGAAGGCCTGCTATTAGAACATGTCTCTGTGGATATGGAAATATCTTGGGGAGTGCAGTGGTAAAACATTGAACACATTAAGACCTATCTGGAGCTTTGGAAATCAAATATACAGACATTCCATAATGACCCTTGGGCTTTACCATAATTCCTGAACCTGAAAATTCATAACTAAATAATGGCCTCACATTTATGACATAAAATGCCTTAAACCATTTGTTTATTATTATATGTGGATTTTAAGTTTTATGTTTAAGAAAATTGAAAACCTACCCTTTCTTTCTCCCTGGGAGGGGTGATACACCAATTACCGTTCAGAGTTTTTGTTTCTCTCACCAGAAGAGAGCTAAACCAGGGCTGAAGTTTATGTCAAGGCAACGATTTGGTTATCAAATCTGTGATCATACAATCTTGTTAAACCAAACCAAATTAAATTAATCTTTGTTGAAAAATAAATGATGTAATTCCTGGAGGAGTCTATTTTACTCCCAGAATGGTGTCCTGGTTCTTCTAAGCAGCTTTAAGAGAGCAGTGTCTGAAGTGGTTCTATAAATTGCAAAGAGGAAATTGCCTTGGGTAGAGCAGGTGTCTAGAAGGTGCCATAACCCATGAGTGACCTGTGGGCTAAGGGATCATCATTATAGTCTGAATTACATGCAATCTTCCCAAAACCATATTAAGAGACTGAACTTGAAAATTAATCTAGGTATTATTTCTTCATGGAGTTCTCAAAGGAACTCAGAGAAGGTTAGAAGCCATTCATCTGGCTGAAAATCTCTGTATCCTCTGACTCTTCATAGGATGGCTTCCTTATGTGGACACAATGTGAGTTGAATTGCATCTGGTTAATGGCTTCAGAGAATTTTGTTGAAATTCAAATGGAGCCTGTGTGGTGCGGGCTGATTTATCAGTGCTTGCCCATGTGAAAACCAGAAGGGAACTGTGAGGTATGAGGATGCAGACCTCCATCCATGTAAATTACAGTTGCAGGACCCACAGAACAGGCAGGCAATGCTGTTCACTGCCAGAGAAAGAACCTTTCTCTCAGATCTCTGGGGACAGCCTAGGGGATGAAGGCATAGCAACAGCATTTGAGAAGGAGGATAGAATCTAAAACCAGACACAGTGCATCTTACCTCTGGCTCCACCATGCAGAAGACACACGATTTTTGAGTAAGTTTTATAAATTCTTTGCGCTTTGATTTTCTAATTGGCAAGAGAAGAGTAATGGTGTCTATCTCCTGAGGTTTTCAGAATTAACGGAATTTATGCACAGGACCTGTCATTCCTAAACAAATGGTCCCACTGCAATCATCCCCTCAGCATCTAACAAGTACTGAGCATTTATAAAGTGTCAACACTTCAGTCCTGTGCCTCCTATTTACTTGGCATCTAGCAGCAGTGGACATCAATACTACGTAAGTCATAGGCTGAGAAAATAATAGCCAAGTCTCTTTTAATATTGGCTGTCCATGACCATGAGAGGAGAGACAGGCAAAGTCAGAGAGGCAATGCCCATGTGCCTTGTCATGGAACCCTCAGGCATGCAGAAATGTGGTTTCTGGAGGACAGGTCCTCTCGTCACCTTGGTTTCTTGGTCTGGGGTGGACTGCTGTGCCTCCAACGGCTGGGGTTCTAGGCTTCAGTTAGGGTTTTGTGGTCTTCTCTCTTTTGATTCTGGAGGGTAAAAACTGAAACCCAAACTACAAATGTCAGGTTCTATTTTGCTTCAAGTGCTCCCAAGGGCTGGACGGAGGTTTTGCAATTTCACCACAAGCATTTACAAGGGCCATACACTTTGGCACAACCAACTCCAGATAGGCCAGACTCTCCAGACCTGAAATGTAGCTGAATTTCATGGGTCATGAAAGGGGGAGTTTCTGGGGGGTCCTGGAAAAAAAAACCTAACTCAACCTTGGTTCATCATCATGCTATGTCCAAACCCCAGTATAGCCAGGGGTTGCTTGGTTTCTGGTTTCAAAATGAAATTTTCACACGGCCCAACTCCCATCCCACCCTAATTTAAAGAAACAGCTACTTGGCATGTGATACAGATGGATCAGCAGTTGCTCACATGCAGCTGTGCACATCTGGCACACAGGTATGTGATTTTGCATGAAGATAAATTGTGTGGGGACCAAATGCACAGTTGTTAAACTAAAAATGAATCGCTTCTTGGAAGCAATCTTCCTGCACAGCAGGGCCTCTGCCTGAGCTGGATCCTCTTCATTAGGCTTCCCCAGAAAGCATAGCAGTTTCCTTGAGGCCTCTGGTGGCTGAGGGGCGCCCACACCTGCAGCTGGCTTTCTGCTGCTCCCTTCATTCACACTTGGACATAACCTCCGACAGCCATGCTGGAGAAGCCTTCTTCCCAGAAGGGCTACACAGAACGCAAGTTCAAGCAACAGACCAGCTCATTCCTCAGCATGCTGTCACTTTCCAGTGAAATGTTGTATTATTCAGAATCATCTTTATGCTTTTGTTGTTTATGTGTGTGTGTGTTTAAGGAAGAGGTCTTGTGTGGATAGTTGATGAAGAATTAGCATCCATTATCAAACTTGAAGGAGTAAGAAGTCCATCTCTCTAGGCAATCAAAGCTAAATAGGGGCCACCTCTGTGTGAGCATCCTTCCAACAGTTCATGCACCTGCTGAGGAGAAGAGGATGTTGTTCTGCTGTTCATACAGAAGGGCTCCATGTCAATGTGCTCTTTGGGCTTGGAAGAAGCGAAATGGATCCTGAGCTAGGTGTTCTCCTGGATTCCATAAAGCACACTCCCAATTCAGTAAAAGGTATAGTACAGCTGGGAACAGAATGCTCCTTTCTAGGCTCAACTTGACAGGTGCCTCAACAGGAAGATTCTAAGAGTTTGAACAAATGAATAAATAAATGACAAATATTCCCCTCATCTTTCTATATGCAAGCAAATCAAGAATATTTTTCTTCTCTTTCTCCTCTCTCTTTCTCTCTCTCTTTTTTCCTTTCTTCCCCACCCACTTTTCCTCCTTTCCTGTCTCCCTCTGTAGCTCTATAGCGATAGTAAGAGATTTAGTCAGTGACAATGTATGCTATGGTGGTTATGATGTGATATTATAATGGGCCCTGAGGACTGGGGATGTAGCTCAGTTGATCAAGTGATTGCCTAGCATATACAAAGCCCTGGAATTGATTTGCAGCATCTAATTCACTAGGCATGGTGATGTATACCTAAAATCCCAACACTTGGGAAGTAGAGGTAGGAAGAGCAAGTTCAATTCTATTCTCAATTATATATTAAGTTTGAGGCCAGCCTGGGCTATGTGAGACACTGTCTCAAATATACAGATTAGATAGATGATGGATGAGAGAGCACTTAAAACTTCCTATCAGCGATGGACAGCCATGGTGCCATAGAGCAAGGCTTTTGTGCTTGAAAATTTGTCCTGGTGTGAATGAACAAAAGAACTCACTGCACCGTCAGTCATTGATGGATAGCATATAGAATTATGTACCATGCACACTGTACACAATAATAATAGATAACTATAAAGTTTGTAATGCTTGTTATTCTATCAAGCACTCATTCTACTTCTAAATTCACAAAGCTTGATTTAATCAGTCTCCTATGCCTCACGTTTCCCACATCTCTTCTGTGTATCAAGAGGCCAAATGAAGTGATTGACTTAGACCATCTAGTTTTGTTAAATACATGTGCAGAGTTCAAATAATGATGAAATCATCTAATGACACATTCCTCGGGATCCCAAAACAACAAATCCATTAAGTGAAAAGGAAGGAGCAGTGATTTTTTTATCTATCCTGTCCTTTGATCCTCTTGAATTAGGGTAGTAAATTAATGCTAATATACAGTTTCCTAAGGTTGCTGTGTTTTGTCTAGATGTTTTATCCATTTCCTAGCTTGGTGAACCTTGGCTAAATGTGATAGTTCAGCTCAGTTCTCATCACTTTTATAACTCTTCAGGCAAGCAGTGACTTTATTCTTTTTGTTACAGTCATGCATAGACATGGCTGTCTTCAGGAATACCTTTGTTTTGTGATTTTCTGTTTCCATGTCTGCTCACGATCACACTGTGGACGTCTCTACAGTGACATGTCTGTTGCTTTCTATCTCTGACACCTGCCTCTCCCTGTTTCAATAAATAAATATCTGGCAAGAGAGTATCATCAATTCTGTGCTTTCTCTTTTTTGTGAATAGTTTTGTCTTGAGTCCAGGCATGCCCAGCTTGTGAATTCCATCACAGCCCAACATAAGAATAAGAAGGGTCTTCCTGAACTTAACCTAGGATCCAAACAGAAACCAGGTGCATTGTTCAGTAGGCTGCAACTTCTTGCATTGTGTGGGACCTGCCTAGGTGGTCGTGGCAAGGGATAAGATAAGAAGGAGCATGTCTCAGATGGTCAGGTCAGTGTTCTTACTGAAAGATGCCTTAAGCATGCAAGTATTTTTAGAGCCCAGTGATGAAACCAGAGTGTGAAAGCAGTGAGTCAAGTCACTGTGGGAGCTGGTGTTTGAGACCAGTGAGTGCTCCTGGAGGATGCTCACTCCAGGCATCCGAAACAAAGAGCCTCCCACCAGCTTATCCCATCCACACTCTCCTCTTGCCTTTATATTATGTTTTATAACTCTATTGAGCCTGATAAGGAGGAAAAGCTTTGAGCAAGGTCTGTCTTTTATAAAACCCAGCATAAATCCTACATTCATGCACTCACAACATAAAGTTGATAGCTATCAGCTGGTAATATACATGTTTTTCAATTCTACTTTTTTTGGAAATAAGACTCAAAATACTGACCAAACTTAATCACTGTTAAAAAGGCCAACCCCTCTCCTTTGGTAAGAGAGCTTTACATTAGGGCTGAATATTATAGTAATACAATATAATATTATTATAACTTTCTGAGGTGGTATTCAGGACTTTTTAATCATAAAGATTCTTGTTTATCATATCTATTCAATAACTCACTACTTTTATTTCCCATTTGGTTACATAATCTTTTCCTTCAATCTCCTATTCATAAATTTTGTGGACTAATTAGAAAAAATACTATTTTTTTTTCTTTTTCTAATTTTAAATTTGTATGGACAAATCATGAATCGGTTCCATCATTTCCCTCCTCCCTGCCCCCACTCCCCAGAGGGCCCTCCTCCATGGGATTGCTGGGATTCACCATGGGGTTGTGGGCTATGAGTTGTGAGAGCAGCAGTCAGCCAATGTGGGGGTAGGCAATGCATCTGGATATTCCATCCTAACTCTTACTTTCTCTCCACACCATCTTCCACATAATTCCCTGAGCCTTTGTTTGAAGACTATTTCAATGTTGATCACTCAGCAACTTCTGGATTTCTGCTTTGGTGCGTGTTGAGTCTCCTCAGGGTCCATCACCATCACTTCATTGCAGGGTGCTAGGCTTGCTATGGAAGCAGCCCTCTTGTTCTCTTCTTGCCAATTCCTCTGTAGTTTCACCAAGACCCTCGCTGATGTCTGGGGGATGTTCATTTCCTGTTAGGGAGACAGCTATCATTTCTTGTCTATTTGATAGATTTTGGTAATCCTTGGTTCTGACTGCCTTCTGAAAAAGAAAAACAGATTCTCCAATGGAGAGTGAGATCAGCATAGGTTAAATGGGATAAGCATTGTTAATTTAGAGAGATTTTGATGGTGTAGCCTCTCTTTATGTCCAAGTGGGAGCTTTTTGTTGGAGTCCAGATTCTTGGTCTACATAGGATTCTGACTTGGCTCCCATTTCCAGCTATGGATTCCATACCACTGAGTGGATCTGTTAGTCAATCAGAGAGCAATTGGTTACCCACCTAGGCTGTGTGTCACTATTGCACAGGTGTGTACAACTGTTGCTTTCATATAGTAGTGTCCTCTGCTTGCTCACAACATTGTTGGCCATTTCCGTCCCCTTCCCCCAGTACATGTAGTGCTTTCCAGCAGTATACAGGTTAACCATCTGGGTACTGGCTTTCTTTCAGATTTCAGCCAGATCTCTCAATGCTTTTTCTTGGCAGCATGTGGGGTCTTCAGCAATAGGCTCTTACCTTGGAGGAGTAATCAAGTGCTTTGACAGAAGCCTTGTTTGGGGGAATTCATAGGTCTCTCTTATCAACATATCAATGTGGGGTGTAACTTAATTTTGGCACTGGGAGTTACAAGCCAGAGACCAATGTTTTAGGGTTAGTCTTCATCTCACAACTCAGAGCCCGTCTTACCAGATGATCCCCCTATACTCCTTTGGAGGGTTATATCTTTTGGTCCGCTATCCTGTAATAACATTTCTATGGTACCAATTCCTTTTTATTTAAATTTTTGTGTGTGTTTCTCCACCACCCTCCCATTCTCCTCCCCCCAAACCCTTCCATCCCTATTATCTGTCCCTTGACTTGCCTGTCAGTTATGCCTACAACTCAAAATATCCCAGGTTAGGAATCACAGGTGAGAGAGAGCATGAGCCATGTGTCTTTCTGTGCTTGTGTGAGTTCTCTGAGTATGATCTGTTCCAAGTCCATCCATTTTCCTGAAAGTTTTATTATGTTATTTTTCCATACTGCTGAGTAGAATTCCATTGTGTATATGTACCCTCAGAATGAAAGAAAATTTTCACCAGTTACACCACTGACAGAGACCTAATATTTAGACTCTACAAAGAACTCAAAAACAGAAGCAATAAAAAAATCAAACAATCCACTCAAAACACAGGACAGAAAACTGAATAGGGAATTCTCAAAGGAAGAAATAAAAATGGCTGCTACTCAAGAAATGTTCAAATCCCTAATCATCAGAGAAATGCAAATTAGAACAACAATGAGATTCCACATTCATCCAATCAGCATGGCAATCATAAAAAAAATCAAATGACAATAAATATTGTCGAGGATGCAAGAAAGGAGGAACCCTCATTCACTGCTGATAGAAGTGCAAACTTGTACAACCACTCTGAAAACCAAATACATACTTTCATTACTTGCTGTCATAATATGCTGCCTGTCAACATCAGCCCGTGTTTCCAAATGAGTGAGCAAAGAGGATGATTGTCCATGTACAGCTAAATGACAACTTTCTGAATATATAATAATGACTTCTTCATAGGGAACTGCTGCATAGAAGACTTATACCTATTAAGAGTAACTCATGAAAACAACAGGAGGAAGATGAGAGTCAGGAAGGAGATGGGAGAAATCTTAGGCTTGGAGTTAGAAAGTTTTTATTCTACTCATTATGCTATTACCTCAAAAAAGTTCATTGCCTTCTCTGAGCTTCTGAATTTTTAATTATGAAATGAAGAATTTCAGCAATATAATTTCAAAATCTTTGTATTTTTCTCACCTTCTTTGATATTTATAGAATTTATTTTTATAGAACCTATAATTTATGTTTCCATTTGCCTATATTGGGGTTTATTTTCTATGATTTCCTTCTAGAAATTTTGTTCAGAAAGACTTTTTTGTTGGATTCTCTTTCAACCCAATCACTGTATATTGGTTTGTTTTTTTCTCAAGAAGTCATCTGAATCTGGGTGGGCATTTTATTTAGAGTAGAAAGTATGTTTTCATTTTTGATTTTGAGTTTGTGATTCCTTAAAAATAAGTGTTGGTTAAATACTTACTAACTAAATTAACCAGCCATCTTACAAAACCAAAAGTGAGAAATATTCTTTCTAAAATTTAATCAATATTGAAAATTTCTCAATATCCAATATTTAAAAGGAGCTGGCCCACTATGAATTAATTAATGAATTATTTTCAAGAAGGTGCCTATGTAATATAAAAATACCAGTAAGCAACCAGTCCTTAGCAACCAATACTACTGGGCCAGTCGATCTTTAGGACTTTGATAAAAATATTATCTTCCAGATTTGCCTACTTTTCATGATGTTCCTCAATCATAACTTTTTGTTCCAAACACATTATTCCAAATCTCCAAAGTCTTTCTCTTGGGGAATTGAGTAGACTTGTAACCTAGTTCTCCTTATTACAAAGAATGGAGCAATCCCTTGAGTGTACCACATGCAGAGTACACTTGAAATCAAGGTATTATATGGGTTTACTTTATGTGGACGTGGAGTCAGAACTTGTCTATTACAAATATCTTTGATTGGCAGATGAAAAGAGAAAGATATTAACATTAAAAGCCCCCAAAATGCAAAGTTTTAGGGTTTCCACCACTCATGTCCAACTCCATTCTTGTTTGTCCCTAGTAACTCTTTACACTGGAAACTCAACTCTCAGTACACACATATGGATTCCAGTCTATAAATTATCAAGTGGCACATATGTAAATTTCACATCTTTTCCAGTTCTCTTCCTTCACCTTGATGGAATAAGCTTTCTTTTCTCTTTAGCAATCAACAAAACTATAATTATCATCCACAGATTATTGCCACAGCTTCATTCTGGGAAGAAAATAATTTGAAATCTTATTTATGATGAGGATACGATGAAAATAGACGATTGTAGGAATCTTGAAACAAAATGCAGGTGTTTTGGCATCCTAATACTAAAAAGATTCCTTGCAGTAAAGAGTTGCAATGTATTTGGCTCAAGGAAAGGATGTGAAGCATTGGAGTCCGTACTCACTCTGGGAGGATGGAAAGCCCTGGACTGTTGAGTTTGCCAAGATTCCATGAGAAATATTGGTATGTTTAAGACACTCAGGCCTGTGTGTGTGTTTTCCTAGAGATCCACGTCCTCATAGCAGATTTTGTTTCAGCTGTCCTTGTAGACTTGCTTGTGTCCACTTCCTGAAAGAATCATTCTTTTGGCAAACAACCTCACAGTCCCTAAATATTCAGGATGAAGAAGTTCTTCTGGGCTCTGCTGGCTGTGTGGGGTGGCTATCTGTAGATGTCTAAACAAACCACACTGAGTGGACATGACTTTAAGAATCAAGCTACTGTGAGGGCCATCCTTCATCTCCTAAAACAGAGTGTGGTGTGTGGTCCTATTCCTTAGTCTTTGCCTAGAATTGAATAAAGTTCTTTATGGGTAAAATAATGATGTGTAACAACTGGTGTAGCCCAGTGTAAATATTTCAAATGCCCTCAACTCTACAACTCTCAAGTTTGTTTTTATTTGTGAAAAATTCCAAGGATAATAAACAAAGCAGAGAGCTTAATAAACTGTGCTGAATTTTAAATGAACCAGAGATTTTGCACTGACCATTTGCTTTCCTCTGGGACCTGGGATGAGACAGTGTCTTTGTCATGCAACAGAATAAGATGCAGTCAACTCCAAGACCTTCTTCCCTTTAGAGTGCACGATTATACCAGCTCTCTACCACTTTGACCATGGTACTCTAACCTGAACCTGTCTCCACACAGAGAAGCCTGTGCCTGAAAACAATGATTTCTCTACCTCAATATCTCCAAAGTATGGACAAATCATGAATCGGTACCATCATTTTCCTCCTCCCCTCCCCCATTCTACTGAGGGCCCTCCTCAGTGGGATTGTTGGTATTCACCTTGGTGTCGTGGGTTATGAGTTGTGAGAGCAGCAGTCAATGCCTCTGGATATTGAATCCCATCCTGTGCATCTTTCAATGTTTCTGACCCCTCTTCCACAAATTCCCATGAGTCTTGGTGGGTGTGTTTTAAGCTTTGGTGCATCTTGAGGATGCAAAGTGCCCTCACCATCGCCCTGGTGGAGGTTGTCAGGCGGGCTGTGTAAGCAGAACTCATTGATCTCACCAATTCCTCTTCATTTCACTTCATCAATTTTCTTACTTCTTTTCTTAGCTTCCAGTTCATTAATTTCTGCTCTGATCTTAATTATCTCTTTCATCTAAAACTCAGGGTTGGATTGTTCTTGTTTTTCCAATGCCTTTGATAGGTGGTTAGATTATTAATATGAGATCTGGTTATCTTTGTTATGAAGGCATTTATTGCTACAACTTTTTCCCTTGGGAGAATCTTCATTGCGTCCCATAAGTTTTGATACATTGTGCTTTCATTATCATTCAGTTCTAGAAACTACATTTTCCTTTTATTTCTTCCATGATCCATTTATTATTAAGTAGTTTGTTGTTCAGTCTCTAGGAGCTGCTATAATTTCTGCTGTTTCTCTTGTTTTTAATTTCTAGCTTTAATGCATTGTGGTCTGATATGATACAGGAAATGATGTCAATTTTCCTGAATTTGTGGAGGCATGCTTTATGCCATAATATATGATCTATTTTGGAAAAGGCCCCATGGGTTGCTGAGAATATGCATGCTTTAGAATTGGGGTGGGATGGTCTATGGATGTCTGTTAGATCTAATTGATATATGGTGCTGTGAAGATCTATTATTTCCCTGTTGTTTGTCTGCTTGGATGATCTGTCTATGACAATAGTGGGGTAATGAAGTTCCCTACTATGATGATATTGAGATTTATTTCTGGTTTGTTGTCAAGTAGGTTTTGCTTTAGGAAATGTGGTGCCTCTGTGTTTGGTGTGTATATATTTAGGATTATGATGTTCTTTTCTTGGATAATCCCTTGATAAGTAAGAAGTGTCCTCTCTGTCCTTTTTGGCTACTTTTTTGAAGTGTATTTCTTCAGATATTAATGTAGCCATACCTGCTTGTTTCTTGTTACCATTTGCTTGGAAAACCATTTTCCATCCTTTTACCCTGAGGAGGAACCTTAGTGGTGAGGTGAGTCTCTTGAAGACAGACAATGGAAGTGTCCATTTTTCTTATCCATCCTGTTAACTTGTGATTTTTGATGGGTGAGTTAAGTCCATTAATATTTAAAGTTATATCTGTGAGATTCAAATTAATCCCTGCCTTGCTTTATGGGCTTTGGATCTTTCTTGGGCTTTGTACATCTTCGTGCCTGTTCTGGTTTTGGTTAACGTGTTCTTCCTCTTGTAGGCTCTTGAGGTTGGTTGCTTGACTCTTCTGTGTGGAATATCTCCTACAGTATCCTCTGTAGGTTTGGCTTTGTGTTCATGTAATCATAGAGCTGACTTTTGTCATGGAAAGATTTCCTTTCACCATTATGAGGGATACTTTTGCTGCATACAGTTGTTTGGGTTGGAAGCCAGAGATTTTTAGACTCTGAAATGCTCCATTCTAAGCCATTCTAGCTTTCAGGATTTCACATTAAAAACATATGGTAATTCTGATAGGATTTCTTTTGTATGTAATGAGTCATTTCTCTCCTGCTGCTTTTAGCACTCTCTCTTTCTTTTTGTTGTTTAGAGTTTTAACTATGATGTACTCTCGAGAGTTTCTTCGTTGGTCCAGTCTGTTTGGAGTTCTGTGAGCTTCTTGAATCTGGATGGGTCTCTCTTTTGAGAGAGTGGGAAAGTTTGCTTCAATATTTTTTTCAATATATTCTCTATGCCTTTGGCCTGAATTTCTTCCTCTTCTAGTGTGCCCAGGACTTGTATGTTTGGTCTTTTCAGGGTATCCCATATTTCCCTCATATTCTGTGCACATTATTTCTTTTGGACATTTCAAAATTTTTGGACTGCCAAATAATTTCTTCTGCCTTGTGTTCTAGATCTTAGGTTCTGTCCTCTTTGTAAACAACTCTGTTAGTGGGGGCTTCTAGAGAGGCTTTTACAAACTCTATTTAATTTCTGTTGCATTTCCCTGTGTCATATTCATTCCTTTTTCAAGTTCCAAGTTCAGGTTGTTTTGATTTTCTCAATGCTTCTTGGAACTCAATCTTGTATTCATTAAACTTAGTCAGCTCTCCATTGAGATCTTCTCTTTGTCAACTCACCTTCAATTCACATATCTCTCTTTTGTTGTCTCCCTGGTTTTCCTCGATTAAGTTAAGCCTAGTGACCAAAGCTGTGTGCTGTAGGAGATGATTCCCCTCAATTTTATTTATGCAATTCTTGGCTTCTTGATGGTTTTCTTCCAGTTCAATGATTTGCTTGATCAGGGTCTCTATGTTTTCACTGGAGATATGCATTGTGGGACGAGGCACCCGTGGTGGAGATTTCTCCATTTTTTGTGTGTTGTTTTTCCTGCATCAGGATCTACGCATCTCAGGGTAAAGGTCTTATTTTATTAAGAAGGAATCAAGTGCTAGCCTTTGTAGGATCTTCAGTGAGTGCTCTGTTTTTGGCTTGAGTGGGGTTGGATTAAGGTGGCATTTTATCTACAGATGCATGGATTTCTAGGTTGCAAGGGTATCAGCAGCTCCTGGCTGGTAGCTGACATAAAAGCTGTGCTTGGAAGTCTGGAATTTTCTGCCATCATTACAGCTGTGCCTTCCTTGCTGAGCTCCAGGGCAGTGACACTTGCCCCTGCCCCCCTACTGTGTCCAGCTGAGCAGGTTGTGGAGGACTCATTGGTGCCTCCTAATGGGTTGATGCCAGATATTCCTCTGCTCCTCATCTGGGGCAGAAGCAATGCCCCAAGAATGTGCTGGTAGGAAAAAGCCAGTAGTGAAAAGAAGGGAAGGGGTGTTAGGGTGTACAGTAACCAGGCTACAAGGACCAGGCTGGATTGTGTGCCACTGAGTTGGCCAGTGTGGGGGTGTTTATGTGCAGAGAAGGTCAGTGATGGGGCTTTGAGAGATCAGATGAGGTAGTCCAAGAAGCACACTAGCAAACCACAGGGGAACCAGGAGCAGAGGCCTAATCAGACCACCTTCATTGATTCTAGCTGCCCCACTCTAGATGCCAGAGAACAAGCCTACTCACATAGCATTCATGCAGGTTACCAGCTGCCAGGAACCACGGGGTCCTGGGATCTTCTCCCTCCAGTACCACAGTGGAGTATTTCAGACAATAGTTTTAGTCAGAGCAAATCCAATTCACACCTTCATTGCCACAGAATAAAAATGCAGCAGACATGATTCCATAGTTCATAAATGCATGAGTGTGAGTCAACCTTCATGGCATTCAAATACATTGCAGGTTATTATCCCCATCATGGTTATCTTTGAGTGTATTGTATCAAGTGGAATGTTTCTCATTCTATAAATTCAAAATTATAAATTTCCATAACTTAACATTTTGTTTTATCCCAAACATTTTCTAAGTTTCTGATATATATATATAATTCATTTTTTCTGAAAATAATATTTGGGTGGATTGAGAATGTTCACATCCTCTTTACTAATTAGCATCATGAAGATCTAGTATTAACATTAACTCTGGGCTTCAACCAAAGGCCACCAAAACTTCTCAAGATAGATTGCAGTCACTGCAAAGCCAATGTTGACATGCTGTGTGATATTATTGCAAAAAGTGCTGGTGGTTATTGCTGTAGACAGAACAGGCTTTCTGATGAGTAGATCTAAGCTCCTCTTTTGGTTTCCCTTGCTGCCTTGATCTGCAATGACTTCAGTATGTTACCTGTGACATGTTTTTGGTCTCTGTGTCTCAGGCTCTTCATATGGAGCAAGTAGGATGTGAGGCATAACAGCAGCTTTGAATCTTTGTGATTTGTAAATTTCACTGAAATTTTGGTGAATGCTTTGAGTCATCTTGTAAGAAAATACACGCTCAAAGTTTTCCTCTAATCCAGGGACCCTGTGGATTGTCCTAAGGAATAGTCAAAATCCCTCTCTGTGATTCTCCAGCATGGACATTATGTCTCTGGAATCCAAGGTTTCAGGACCATGGAGTCATGAGGATTTCATTTGTATTTCGAGCACCTCCTTTGCAGACACAATGGGAACCGGTTCCAGAGAGGCATCTGGAAAACATGGAGCGTGACCTCCAGCTGTGCTCAGTTTCAGTTTGTTCCAACTGGTGACCCCACAGTGCTCTCTTTCCTCCCAGACCCAGACATGCTCTGTCTCTCTGGCTGCCCTGTCTCTCCCCTGGCCTGGTAGGAATGACTGGGCCAAAGACAAGCTGACTCCACCCTGGAGAGGGACCTTACAGTATTGCCTCATATTAGCATAGAGACATCAGCTGACCCTAAGCAGCTCATTATTCCCCCTGCCACCATTGCATTATTTGATTCCCTTCCCAAAGTCCTCTTCCTCTTCCAGTAAAGGATTCATTTTTAGAGGAATCAACCAAGCAAAATGTCCCAGTCATTTAAGAGTAGATGCAAATCCAGGGGAAATGCAGAATTGATGCATGTTTCTGTCTTCTCACTTCAGTACTAGCTGCAGGACTACATGAGCAACAATGTGTGAAGAGGAAATATGTTTGTGCAGGTGTTCTTTCTTATCTAAAAGTTCACTCTTTGGGTTTTGTAGCAATCACCTTGTCAAAGACCTTGACCCTCCCAATATAGCATCATTTTTGACATGTATCTATGATGATCTCTATCTGTGGTATCCAGTGTGGTAAACAGTATTCACATGTGATATTGAAATTCATTAGTATTATAATTTTTGCTCCTCATTTGCACTAATCATAGTCAAGTACTCAATAGTCACTGCCTTAAATGGCTGTTGGGTAGCACAGCACAATTATAGAACATTCACAACCTCCCATAAAGTCTGTGTGACACCAATTATGCATAGATACTTCCAATAAGGCATAGTCTGCTAGCACAAAGCTGAAATTTGAAAATATAAAAACCAATAAGCGTATTAGCTTGATAATTACCTATTATTATAATAAAGAAACAAGTGAGCTAATTAATATTCAAGAGACTAAGGGGTTGTGTGGAAAGCAGGCGTGGAATTCTGCCATCACAGCACTCTGAGCTTTTGAGGTCAGGACAAGTGGGAATCATCCCAAGCAGAGATTATACCAGATACAAAGATGCAAAGACATAAAAACATTGTAACAGCAGATAATGGGAACACTTTCGATTGTTCTGTTAAAGGGTGTGTGCATGAGTTAAGTTGGAGTGGCCAGAGACTGATTAATCAAAGTAAGCAGATAGACTGGGACCAGATTGGATTGGATCTTTTATTAGATGCATATGTGACAGTTATTTTAGAAAAGTGACTTCACTACAACTCTATCTTTATTTGATTTTTATCAGTTTGGTATCTTGAAATCAAAAACATCTTGTCTCCATCCACAGCAGACTCTTACTATAGAATCTTAGTATGAAAATTCAGAATTTGAATCTCTGTCCATTCACTGATGAAGTCTGTTCTCCCTGGCACTTCTCCATTGGGTTAAGACCTCCCTCTGTCACATGATACCATTTGGAAGACATATGTATATTTTATGTTTCTGTTTATCTAAGTATCTGGTAGCTCAGAGATGTTGCTTAAATTCATAATAAAGGTGAGGACCACGCCAACATAAAGAAAAGTAATATGAAAAGAAAGGCATTAGCTGACCTTGACAACAGAGTTAAGAAAATCCAGTAGAAGGGCATATTACTAAAGATACTTGGAGAAATCGTCAACAGGCCATCATCTCAAAAGCTGAGTACTTCCTTTCATGTACATAAATCCCCCATAGTTGAGGTGGTTTGGGCATGTTCATCTTAAAAGCATCATGACAAGCAGTAAAGCAGCACACCACAAAACTACTCAAAAATATTATTAAGCATCTGCTGTGTTAGCCTCTTGTGGAGATCAGCTCCACAGATCTATATTTAAAAAAGAGGACACTTGTTACCATGATAACAACCTGGGGACATTCATTATAAATTCCCAAACCAATAAGCTGCTATCTTATAAATCCCCCAAATCTCCCGATTAAACAAGAAGACCAGGTTTACTCTCTGTTTTACAGAGGGAAAAATTAAAGTCAAGGACCATCAAGTAACTTCCTGCTATTGTAGCTAGTTAGAAAGTTAGAGCCAGTTTTTCTTATTCCCAAGTTTAGGCTTCAAAGGATATCTGGTAAGTTATATAAAATGCACAGCATCCACTTAAAATGTTCTCATAATATTAAGATAAAACTTGTAATCTGTGGCAAAAATTAAATACCATGAGATCCCTGATGGCTGCCTATGGTTCAAAATAGACACAAAGAGCAAACCAAAGGCTAAAACAATCCTCTGAATGATCAACAGAAATCATCAAGTCCAAAAGTCATCATGATTAAAATGTTCTGGTGGCCATGGCCAATGATGGCCTCCCTGTTACACTAAGAGAAGGAAAATGCTTAAAGAATTTAAATGCTTTTTAAACAATAGAAACCAAAGTGCATTTATATATTATTTCTCACTAATTCAGTATATCAGAAGAGTTTTTGACAAAAATCACAGTGGTCAACATTGAGCTTGTGCTACAGAGCAAACACTAAAAGAAAAAAAAAAGTCCTTTTTTTGTTTGTTTGTTTTTTTGAGGTAGGGTCTCGCTCTAGTCGAGGCTGACCTGGAATTCACTATGTAGTCTCAGGGTGGCCTTGAACTCACAGCGATCCTCCTACCTCTGCCTCCCGAGTGCTGGGATTAAAGGCATGCACCACCACGCCGGGCTAAAAATTCCGTTTTGAACTTCCAATGAATTCTAACTATATAACTGCAAATAAATCCTAACCCATGTTGCTTTAATTAATAGAAAATAATATGATAAGAGTCACAAACATGAGGTTTGAGCAAGCATATATTTGTTTCCAATTATAGATAAAATATATTTCATTGAATGCTTAAGGAGTAATTACATTTTTATAAATTGCTAATAATCCTGGATTGGCCAATTTCATAGAAATATGCCTCTCAGGGTACATGCCATGCTTCCTCACATGTCAAGGTCAGTGAAGCCATTATAAACCATAGCCACCTAATGGTCTATGTATAGATTTAGACTTCTTTCCAAAGCCCACACATGAACTGCTTACTTAACCTGAGAAGTTGTGTGGTCATTTGATTGTGGGTTTAATGCTTTTTTTCAGGAATGCTTCTCAGGGGCAATTCTGCTATTAGAGTGGATATCTGTTATTTCCTATCTGATGAGGTCTTGGCAAGACCCTACAGTAGGATACCTATCCTTATTTTAGGGATTAACTTTGAAATATCATTAACCTCTATCTAAATGTCCAGGATATCCACCTGTGTATTTTTTTTTTGGGGGGGGGGGTTTGGAGGTCTGGGCTGACCACAGCATTCCAGTCAAGGGACACATGTCTGGGTAAATGCACAGCTTATTGATAAATTGATTTTAAAGTTGAGTCAGGTAAACGTTTAGAACTATTATGCCATCATACATGACCTTTCCTTCCTCTTTTCAGTACCTTTGAAGTTATGTACTATGTCTCTCTCAATTTCTTTATTCCATTCTCTCTTTCTCTCTCTTTATTTCTCTCTCTCTCTCTTTCTTTTCTATCTTCATGATGGAAGAACTTCAGGGTAAATAACAGAACTTTTCACAGAGTGATTAGTTGGGGTGACTGTCAACTTCCATCCCAAGTATTTGTCACTCTAGCTTGCTGGGCCTAGAGGATTATTGCAATTCACGTACTTGGAATATTGTTACTTCTAACATCTACTTGAAGCCAAGAGGCTGACCACAGTAGCTATACACAGAGGGAGGAAAACAAGCTTTGCTATATAAGGAGAGTTCCACCTCCCAACATTAAAAGACCAATCCTAGAAAGAAACTTGAACCTGTGGTTAGCAATGCTTTTCTAAAGGAAAAAGTATAGTGGGCCAAGAGAGAGGAAGAAAGAGAGAGAGAAAGAAGACATATAAAACAAATTAAAGGGGGTGGGGAGGGCAGAGTACTTGTAAGCTTTTCAGAGATGAATTAATCAATACCATTGAGACCATACTCACATTTGTTACCATAGCAAATGCATGGGTAACTTTCAGTTTGTGATACAAATCTTATAAAGCAAAGCCACACACTTTTTGATCTTATAAGCATCTTTAAGTCAATCATTGTGGAGTTGGGGAGATGACTCAGTTATACTCAGTTATTAAAGCTTTTAAATGCTGGAACTCAAATCCTCATCTCCCACATAAATGCCAGGTGAGCTTGATGGTCCTTCTGTAATCCTAAAACTCAGAAGATGGAGATAAAGGATCCCTGAGGTGGGCTGGCTAGACTACCAAATCAGAAAGCACTGGATTCAAGCAAGGGACCCAGAATCAGTAAATTAGATGAAGAGGGACCAAGGAAGGCATCTAATGTCAACCTCTGGCTTCCAGAATCACATGTGTGCACAAGTACTCACATATTCATGTACCTGCAAACATGTGAACATACACAGACATGTGCATACAATATACACAAGCATATGCAAGAAATAAGTAAGTAAATAAACAGACAAATAGATAAAGCTAGCCAGTAAGCCCCAATGATCTGCCTGTTTGTACCTTCCCATGTAACAGCGGATCTGGGAATTAGAACTTAGATAATATCCAGCAAAATTCCAGTGCACCTCAGAACTCAAAGAGTACCCAAATTCTTGTCTATAAAGTTAAAGAATTAAAATTATAAGGTGTAGTGGGAGACTTTATTCAAAAGAAAATGGGAAGTTACAGAGATCCCTAGCCACCAGTGTGGAGAGAACACATGGAAGAGGTTTTAACAAAATCTATGTTGTTCAGCTAAGTAAGCAGAAAAAGGAAAGATAACAGAGGGCTTCCATCATGAGGAAAAAGGTTGATGTGGGAAAAATCTTGAGCCTTCCCCCACCCCAGCCATATGGGTGATTTAGAAGGTCTAGAGATTTAGAAGTCCTCCTCCTAGGAAGCCATATGGAGGGGAAAAAAAAAGACTGGGTATTAGGGTGATTTTTTAAGACCTTGGACAAGTGAATCAGAGAGACAGCTGGTTGGTCCATTCCTGACCAATCAGTTTTAGCACCTAGGTTTGAACTCTAGTTAGAGACACCTCCCAATCAAGGGGAGGGGGGGTCTATGGGACTTGCCTGAAAGAGTTAACTGTCACACCCAGTTCTGGGATTGCAAGCACAAACCACCCTCCTTAGCTTTTTCTACATGTGATCTGCGAATCAAATTCAAGTCTTCCTAGTATAAGGCAAGTACTTTACCAGCTGAGCCATTTCCCCAGCTCCTAGTGTGGAGTTTTCTCTATAAGCAGTAGCTCAAAATGCTAGTGAAATTCAATAAGTTGTACCAAAGTGGAGAAATCACAGAATATGCAGCTTGGAGCAGAGCTTTGAGGTCATGTAGACTGAACTCTTTGCCTTATTGTTCTTGGCTGCAGGCTATTGGCATCAATTTGTGTTTGCATGTCCATCTGCTATCAAACATTTTATGACATTTATTTCCTCATTATCATCCTTATTGTGCTTTATTTATCTATGTGTGAGGCACAAGAGAGTTGGAAATTCTTTCTTCCCTTGCAGTTTCCTTCTCCAAAGCTCCAGCCAGCCCAGACTCCCAGTGCCCATGACAAGTCTCCAGGGTTTCAATGACAGCATGAATCCCCACTTCTCTATATGTCTCTGTCTTCTGTGTACCTCTGCCATCAATTTCAGACTTCCTGTTCTGACATTCAAGGCTTCTTTATACTTCGAGTCTCTTTATCGCCTGCCTTATTTTCGCCATGTCTCACTCCCTAGCTCCCATTCCACATTCTGGGCATCGTTCCAAGCTTTTCCATATTCCTGGAACCATCATTCTACCTCCTCTTTCCACATCTCTCCCAACATCTATCAAGCCCTCCCTTACTTTTTCTTATCTTCCCTCACTCTAAAAGATTCAAAAGAACTCTCCCTTGACACAATAAGCAGTTGGATATTTAATGTTCAGTTATTAAGCATTGTCCCATGATAACGTCTGAGCATTGAAGTATATACAAAATATGCTGGTGTTTGACACAATGAAAGTCATAGACAATTACCAATGTTGGACACAGTGAAGTAGAAAGGGAGATTACTATGGGGTAGAGTTAAGTTATCTTGATATGTTCATGTGGTTGATTCGAATCAGCACAAAGGCAAATGTTATGTGTTCTGATCTGTCATTCTCAGGTACAGGGGTTTCAAACTTTTGCTACTTTACTTACAAATGGCTGTGACTTGGGTATATAATATAAACTCAAACATTCTGTTTCCTTATTTTTCAATTGCCATTATCCTATTAATAATATCTGTTAAAAACATTAACACTAAAAAAATTAAATTGTAAAATATATGACTATGATGCAAGCTTTCAGTGCAGCATGTGGAACTGTAGCTTTTGTCAGCTTGTAGGTTGTGGTTGACCTTGGGAGAGCCATTGTTTTTCCTAGGAACCTCAACTGCATCTTTAAAATTGGGGTAATAATTTTCCACCTTACTTATCACAATAAGCTGTTTTGAATGCATTGTAAAAGATGATGACATTTTTAGATCAGAAGTGCTTGAAAATATAAGGTATCATTTTCATTTTAGCAACATTGCTGTCCATATTTCTCTCTGATTTCTCTACCTAGAAATCTTTCCTCATTTTGCCTCCTCACCAGACTTTTTTTCTTTATTATGAATAACTGTATGAGCAAATCTTGTGATGGTGCTCTCATTTCACTCCTCTCTGTCCCCTACTGTCGTACTCAGCCGCAGGCCGCTGGGATGAATCTCCAAACCAGGCACAGTTTTGGGGAGGAAAGTGTTTATTGAAGTAACAGGTCTAGGGGAAGTTAAGGAAAGGCTGGCTGGCCCCTTTACACAGATCCATGCAGAGACCAAGGCCAAGCACCTCCAGAAGCAAGCAAGCACACTGTAACACTGTAACTCACAAAACAGCAGGATTATCAGACTTGAGTTTAGGCTGCTCTTTTGCATATGTATCCCTAGAATTTTGCATCCAATTTAGAAATACCTCAGGGCCAGACCCCAGGAGGCCAGGCCAAAGTGACACCTCCTCCAGCCAGAAGGCTGGAGACAATTCACAATTATAATGAATTCTAGTGGGGGACATCTATTCAAACTATCACACCTACGCACTGGGGTCCCTCTTCAGTGGGCATACTAGATCTGTCCATAGGTTAGGGGGTTATGAACTGCACCAGAGGTAGGCAGTTTTTTCCCTTCCCCTTTATGTGTTGTTGTTGAGGGGGAGCAATGTCTCTGGATATTCTCCCCAACCATGGACTTACATTCTTTCCGCCCCCCTCTTCCACTCAGTTCCTGAGTCATGATGGTTGAGTTTTTGAGTTGGCTTTATTGTTGAGATCTTAAGTGTCTCTGGACTTCTGCTTTGGGTTGTGTTGGGTATCATTGGTGTCTGTTTCCATTGACCTTTCATGAGTTATCTGACTTGATGTGCCTATTGGTCTCTTGTTTATCTCGTCGCTTTCTCATAGGATTTTTTCTATTCCAGGTTTTCCTTAGTCCCCTTTTCCCCTCTTTAAGTGACCAGCCTGTCTTGATCCATTTTCCCTTGCTACAATATAATGACCAAGACAGGGTAATTAATAAAGGAAAGAGGTTTATTTTGGCTTGTTTCTGGAGACACAGAAGTTCAAGATTGGGCAGCCACATCTGGCACAGAATGCATGCTGTGTCACAACATGTTAGATGATATGAATGATGAAAACACGTGGAAGAAGATTTGTTGGCTTCCTATCAACCACTCTTAAAGCACCTGGTCCAGTCAGACAGTGAAAATTCAATCAAACTAAGATGGCAATCACTGCCCACTTTGCCACAGATCCCAAAACACTGCTGGATTGAGAATTTATGGCTCAACCTGAGTTTTGGAGACATCAAGCACAAACACTGAGTTGGATGTATTCCATGATTTCAGTTACTCCCTGTCCTACTGAAATGACAGCAGCTTTTGGAGCGTCCATCTTGGAAGACTAAGTAACATATTTATTTTAAGGTAAATATGGGAATAATTACATCTTGCTCTTGCCCAATTAAGAGGGACACTTGGCAAATGGCTGAATAAAATCCTTAACAGCTCTGAAATTGTCAAAGCCTGAAATTGTCAAATGCTTACTTTTGAAGGTGGCTTATAACAGTCTCTGATCTTGCTAGACACTGGCCATATATGTGGCTAAAATAACACACAGTTATATTCTATTTTTATTTCTATAAAATGCTTCAGATTGTAGGTGTTGCTTAATGGCAAAGCACTTGGTTAGCAAGGGAAACACCCTGGAGTCAGCACTACAAATAATACTTATAGTATTTTTAAGATTTATTTATTAATTGTTAATAAATAGAAACACTGTATGAACAAGTCTTGTGTTGGCATCTCCATTTTCCTCCTCCCTGCCCCCAATCCAGTGAGCGTCCACCTTGATGCAATTGTTGGAACTCTCCACGGGATGGAGAGCTATGAATTGTGCAAGCAGAAGCCAGTTTGTGTGTGTGTGTGTGTGTGTGTGTGTGTTTGTTGTTGTTGTTGTTGTTGTTGTTGTTGTTGTTGTTGCTGCTGCTGCTGTTGATGTTGTTGGCAATGTCTCTGGATATTCTCCCCTACCATGGCTCTTACAATCTTTCCATGCCTTCTTCTGCAAAATTCCCTGAGTCATTATGGGTGAGTTTTAAATCTGTTTTACTGTTGAGATCTTAAGAGACTCTGAATTTCTGTTTTGAACTATTTTGGGTATCCTCTGTGTCTATCTCCATTACCCTTTCATTAGTTACAGTATTTTTAAATATTTTTTTGTGTAAAGAAAAGTGTTAATGCATAAGTACGGGACATATAGAAATATAACCTTTTAGAAAAAGAATCTCCAAATTACTAAATTTAACATTAGTTTCTAACATCTTTAGATCTTTGTTTCTACCAATATTTTACTAAAGTGAATAAATTTCTTTTTATTAATAAAGCTAGTACCTGAATCTATTTTTTTTATGTTTATTGTTTCTGAGGTCTGTGCTATTCTGAGGCTGGGATCAAACTAATGGCAATCCTCCTTCCACAGACTCGAGTGCTGAGATGACAAATGTGAGCCACTATGTCTGGCTTAAACATATTTATTGTTGATTTTAAAGTCAGATGCCTATTAATAATTTAAAAGCTTCACATAAAGTTACTTGAAAACTTCTTACAATTAATTATTTTATCCCATTCTTCTGCTAACTGCCTTCAATATGTGAAGGTGCAAATTATCAGAGTAAAATTACAACTTTCTTTGAAGTTTCTTTCTTTAGTTTATACTTTGTAGCCAGGTATCCCCCCAACAAAAAAAATGCACATAATCTAAGTATGTGTTTTCCCAGGGTTCTGAAGAGGACCATAATGAATACATTTTATTAAAAGGATTTATCATATTGACTTACCCAATATAGGCTAAGAAGCCTGACAATAACTGCATGCTGACAAATTTGAGAAAACTTTAGTTATTCAGTCCACAAAATGCTTCAGCATTACAAATCAGTCACTGAAGGCCTGGGGGATTCCTGTAGAGCCACAGGTCTTCACCACATGATGAAAGGGCAGCAACAGGTTTGCTGCATTCATCAGCAAGGAGCAAGGACAGTGCCTTTTCCTAGAACCTCTGCAAATAGAGTGTCCACCAGAAGTGCTGCCCACTCTCAGGGAAGGTCTTCCTCCCTCAATCCTTCTTAGAAATGTACCTATAGACCTGCCCACAAGGCATATATATATATATATATATATATATATATATATATATATATATATAATGTTATTTCTGATGTGATCAAGTTGACAGTAGAAATTAGATTTCATGTCAACTAGTTTTCCATTATTCCTAAAAGCAATTGTTCTATCAATACTTTGACTCATATACTTGGAATTTTTCTGTCCCACTATTTGTAGTATTTCTAATTTTGCTATACACTGTAGTCTTTTCTAGACCTATGAATATTGATCTTACTCTTTTAAATTGGCTTGTCAATTCCATTGGGAGATGTGTCTGTCTACCATCATTCACATTAATTTTCCATCCACGGTCCCACGTTTTGAACTCTGGGTGACTTTAGGGCATGATTTTCTATGGTACCAATAACTCAATGGGAAATTGTATGTCAGACCCTTCCCAATTCTCTTAAAATCAAGCAATATTGCAGTTATAAATTAGAAAAATTTTAAATGTTGATTGGTGCCACCCTCTAATCTTGGAGCATAGAAGTTGCTTGGTTTGAATAGCCTTTTCTCAATGAACTCCCAAATCTCATTTCTATAGATTCTAGATACAAAGGCAGGACAGGGGACACCCAAAAAATAGCAAAACAACTCCAACTATTAGTTGTCTATTATTACTTAATAAATTGCCATAAATTTACCAGCTTAAAATAACAAATGCATCATCTCGGAGTTTCCATGGTCAAAGGTCCAGGAACATGGTTGGTAACTGTGTTCTCCTCTCTGGGTCTCAAGGGATTAGTGATGTGCTGGCTACACAGGACCTTCATCTAGAGGCTCTGAGGAAGGAACCCCTTCCAAATTTACTTAGACTGTTGGCTAAATTTAGGTCATTTCAGTTTCTGGTTGGAATAAGGTCTCTATTTCCTTGCTGGCTGTTATTCTTGTATGTGGTTCCTGGACCTTGCACGTTTTCTACAGGGACCCAAGTGCAGAGCAGCAACAGCATGTCCAGTTTCATGTCTGCAGTTCCTTTGACTTCAACTTCAAAGCTGGAAAAGACTTTATTTAAGGCCTCTGGAGTGTATCTGACCCACCTGGATAATCTCCTTATAGACATTAGGAAGTGGATGCCCAGGTTAGTTTTTTTTTTTTTTTCTTTCTGAATGTTTCTGTGTTTCCGGCTTGTGTTTGCATTTGAGGTGGTACACTGATTAAAGCTAATGCTCACCAAAAGGCATGTGGGCTTCATCCTGAACAGAGCAAAAAGGAGGGAAAAAAGGAGGAAAGAGGAAGAACACTTCAGACTCTCTGCCTATTCAACTAGGATACCAATCTTCTTACCTCCACCAGTAAATAGATCTTTGATGCCTCCCCTTTTCCCTCCTCAAAGTGACACCACCAGTACCCTGAGGCTTCAGATTTCAGGCAGCAGGTTGTGGCATTTAAGACTTTTCAAACTGAAATCAACTGAGCCTATACCTCCTGAGCTCAATCTCCCTGTCTCTGAGTCTGAATTTTCCTCTCCTTGTCCTTTGGCTTTTCCATGTTTCTGTATATTTTCACTTCATTTGATAAAACTGATGAATTTTTGTATTATATAGAATATCACAAAATATCGCCATGCTCACAAACTCAAGAAGAAGTTATTTTGTAAATCTTGCTCATCACACCAGGGAGTGGACTGTTCTTTCTGTGGGGAAGTTTCAGAATTCAAGACATAGCTTGTAGAAGGTGACACCACCTGAAAATAAGAAGACAGAGTGAAAAAAAGAGTTTCCAGTCAGTAAACAAGTGGAAAAAATCTCAAGTTGCACTGATAAATTTTCTTCAATTATTGTTGGAAGGAAACTGCAGCAAAACACAGATGATCTAAGCAGGAGAGCAAGAAGGGAAGAAAGAGTAAACAAAGTGTGTCAGAGAAGATCCAGAAATACCAGCCCTGAGCTTCGATATATTGACACAATGCTGTGAAACAAATGAAAAGAGAGACTCTATAAAGGGAAAGAAGCCGTGCAAGAGGATAATCAACAAGGAAGCCAAGAGCGCAGAGACTAGGGAGGCATGAACATGGAACAGAGAGTCCTGAGTGAGAATTCCCAGATGAGCAAAACACTGCGTAAACACAAACCCAGCTCAGAAGCTGTTGGTGGTTGAGAAGTTCCAGGATTTAGGAAACACGGGTGGTAGTGAGAAGGTGAAGCCAGGACATTTCATGGTACATCAGTGTAGTGAATTGCAAGGAAAAAGTCATATGTCAGCTGTGTTGTAACAAAATGGTCATATTGAAAGGAAATAAAGGCACAAGCCAGGATGCAGATAGCCTGTGCTGTGATTACAGTTATTAGACGTTACCTTCTACCTAGTTCTAGGAAAATAAATTGTAATGTATTCAAGATAAGAACCCCTAGAGACCATCCAACCTAATCTTTATTTGTGTGTGGTGTGCATGAAAATGTGTATGTGTGTTTGTATGAATATGAGTGCAAGTATGTGCACAGAAGTATGTGCCTGTGTGCGTGTGTGTGTGTGTGTGTGTGTGTGTGTGTGTGTGTGTGTATTCATGTAAATGATATCAGTGAATGTCGGGTGTCTCCTCCTATCACTCTTGACCTTATGTATTGATACAAGACCTCTCACTGAACCCAGAGGTTTTCATTTCCAGGCATTTATTCTCTTCCACGGAATGAATCTCTGATCCAATCAGAGAGCATTTGATTACTCCCATACAGTCACGCTACTATGATACCAGTGGGTAATCATGGCTGGCCAGTAAGTCAGGTAGCACAAAGGATTTCTCAGCAGTTGAGTGAGCCTGTTGATGAATTTTCTCACCCAGCAGACTGCAGAGCATTTTCCAGCATTGTGGCAGCCAGCTGCGTGGAGGGAAGGGAAGAGGAAGCTTCCAGCTCCTTTCCAGCTGGATTTTTCATTGTCCTGCTATAAATGCACATGTTGACGATGATGATAGGGACTTTCTATCTAGTTCTGGGTGTAGTTGCTGTGGATATTCTTTAAAAAGTCATTGTGAGCCTTGAGATTTTTTAGCAGAGCTTTTATGTCTATATGATATGCTAAGCCTCACTCTGCCTTAGGACAAGTATCTATAGTTTCATCCAAGGAATTTTGAAAAAGAAATATTTTACTTAAACTGTTAATGGTATTTCAAATTTAATGATATCTGTTTCAGCTATGGGAATGGGGTCCATAATTATATCAAATAAAAAAACTAAAAAGTTTAGATGGTAAATGCTTATTCCCCATTATGTCAAAAATGAGAATACTTATACAATGGAACTCTACTCAGCTGAAAGGAAAAATGACATATCGAAATTTAGGAAAAAATGGTCTGACGTTGAGCAGATCTTACAAAGCGAACACTCAAAAGAACAGAGATTTGAACGCCACATACTCTCCCTCATATGCGGTCCTTAATCAGGATAACTGTTTTCTTTACACAGACTTATAGAAAAAAGTGAGATGTTATGAATGAGGGGTAAGGGAAGGGGGGAGGGGAATGGCTTAAGCAGGAGGCCAATCCAAATTAGGTTCAAAAACATAAAATCCTCACGAGCATACTGTAACCTAAAGAGTAAATAGTGGGCGTCAACTGGCAAGAGGGATCATGAGTAGCAGGGGAGAATGTCTAAGTCTGTGAATAATTGAGCAGTCTGAAAGCCCCGGGTCCCAGTCACCGGTCCCTTCCTTTACTGAGCTGTTGACCAAAGTGACCCAAGAGGTTCCAAAAACAAGACAGAATTCTGTCAAGGCTCTTGAACGCCCTCCCCAGGCCTGAGACAAAATCCTGTTGCTGAAGAAACCACAGAATGCCATCGATCTTCATCGAGAGTCCCAGCGAGGTCTGAAATGGTAACCAACCCCCAGATGGCAGTTAGTGAAGGGCTGGAGGGCAATGCACAAGCTGCCAGGGGAAGCTGATTTGCGATAACTGGAGTAAACAGACCATTGGCATGAAACATAGTCTGCAGTCATGAATAGGCTGGATACAGTTCCTACTGGGAGAGAACAGCAAACCAAGAAAGGAGCATTTGTGCAATGAAGGAGCCTGGGCCTGGGGGAGACAATCAACAGCCATTGAATTCGGCCAAATATTCCACTCAGTGAGGGGGAACCCTTGATTGGAAATGGGGATTTAGGGCAATATGCACCGGATCCCATACTCTTGGGCTCCCAAGAAAAGATGCAGTATGTGAACATCTGACAGGGAGGCTACTAAAAATAGAAACTAGGCAATCCAGAATGGTGTATATTTGTTAACCCATACTGTTCTCACTCTCCGATGGAGATTGTGTTTGTATTTTTCAGGATATAGAGAGTGAGCTGTGGCCCATATAACCCTACCACCCGACAGCAGGCCAAAAGATGAAATCATGGCAAGAGATGAGCCACCACAGTCATATTGTGGAGGATCCATATGGAACCCTGCAGAGAAGGACGGGATGGGCAGGGGACCCATAGCCACAGCCATTCAACCAACTCAGGATAAGCCAAATGTGTTTGTGTTTTTCAGGATGCAACGAGAGAGCTGTGGCCCATCTAACCCTACCAACCAACCGTAGGCCAATGGCTGAGATTCTGGCAAAAGAGGAGCCACCACAGTCATATCGGGGAGGATCCATAGGGAACCCAGCAGACAATGACAGATGAACAAGGGACCTAGAACCACAGTCATTCAATCAACACAGGATAGGCCAATGAGACAGAAACCAAGGATTTTCGACACAAGGACCCCTAAGCTCGCAACATTAAAGCAGCCTTAATACTCACCCACCACGACTCAGGGAACTGAGCGGAAGAGGGGGCGGAAAGATTGTGAGAGCCATGGTGGGAGAGACTGTCCGGAGGCATGGCACCCATCAGTAACAACACACTTGGGCCAGGAAGACCGGGCTGAGTACTAGGATATACTGGATCCCTTGCCACAAGGACTAATACAGACAGCCCACGGAGGAGGATATCCAACTGATCAGGGATGGGGAGGGGGGGAATTGGGGAATTCGGGATAACAACGCATTGTTTGCCCACTAAATAATGTAACTCATTATGGACAATAAATATATATTTTAAAAAAATGAGAATACTAATAAAAGATTGGGGTTCACAAAAGAACTAAAGAATCATCTCAATATATAATATACTCTCAATGCATAAGTACCTCTATCAGTGGACCTCTATCCCTCATGTTGGAAAGGCAGAAGTCTATTAGAATAGATTATTTATAGTATTGTTTTGGTACAACTATATTATTCATGTAAGGATTATGTCAGATGAATGGTGCTTGGATTTGTACTGCAGGTATCAGAGAGTTCCATTCTCACTACAATCAGTGTGAATGGGTCAACTGGAGTTATGAAATAGGAAAGCTGTGATGTTATACACTGTGTTGTTCAGAAAAACTATATCTCAAAGGGAGGATTATAATATATGGAAGATAGTGTTCATCCATTCAATCCAATAAATATAGTTGGCTACAATCTTTCAGAAGTCCTGGATGAAGAGCGAAGAATATTCTTTTGCTCTGGCTGAGAAGAGCCCTTGAGATAGCAACTTAATGTAGTGAGCATTCTGCCCACTTGCACTCAGGAGCATGGGAACAAGCCCAATGGCAGTTGGAGAAGGAACAAGATAGTGGTGAGCTCAGATGTCTCAATAAGATCAAAGAGGAGCCCAACCCTAAGGAGGGTCTCCAGGGGCAGCAGCACAAAGACAGAGCTGTAGATTCCAAGACTAGCAGGAAGGAAAGGTAAAAAAATCTGAAAATTAAAAGTCTATATTAATACAATCAATCTTACTTGGGAATAATATTTTAACTTAATTTATGGGTTTAAGAGCATCTTCCCACATGTGTGTGTTCTTGTTTCTTGTAACATTTAGCTGGAAAGGATCTTTTCAGGGTGAGTTTGCCTGAGGCAATCAAAGTATGATTCTCTAACAGGTGATGCCTCCATTCTGGGACAGACATATTCTAAAAGCAAGAGTTATAGGTGAGAGAGAAAAAAAGAGAAGAGAGATCCAGAGTGAACCCTTCAAGGACCTCTTGCATATTTAACTTTAATTATTAAAATATCCTCTACTGTTAAAAAGAATAACTAATCACATAGGATAGGATAATAATTTTAAGGCTAGAGAAGTAGATTCAGCTGGACTCAAACACCAAGGTAATGCAAACTCTTCAGCCCCTGGACGCCATAAATGTCAGACCTCTCTCTGGTTAAGGCCGACCCTGGCCATGGGAAGAACACATACCATTTCCTTCTCAAAAGCAACTGTCTCAGCAGCCAATATGCCTTTGGAATCTGAGACTAAAAGAGCAATTCAGTGATGTATCTGTGTGAAAGGAAAGACTTACTGTAGTTTGGGGTAAGATCCTTTCTTGGGCTCTTTGAATGAAATGAGACAAGCAACAAAAATGAAGACAAATTTGTACAATGCACTTTTGTGTTTCTCTGAATCAAGCTATACAGAAAATGAATCCTTCAGTCCTTACTTATTCTTTATCCACTTAAGTGAAAATTCATTTTTAATAAGTTAATTAAAAGATACACATTATGAGCTAGGTGCTGGGAATAAATACAACATTTGAAAACGGGATTACGGCTCATAGGAATCATGAAATAAAAATATTTCACAATTTTTCAAAAGCTCATGAGAAGTGATACAAGAATTTCACATCCCTGAATTCCTGCCTACTGCAAAGGGAGTGATGCAGTTGACAGCTGTTTTCCCCTAAAGGACCTGCAGCCAGAAGAGGATGAAGGAAATGAGGAAACAGCCGAAGTCTGCAGAGAGGGTGCCTTCCTTTATCAGTATGGATGTTCCTTGTATCGCAAGTGCTCAATGATGCCATTCTATTGAGTCATGGCCTCACATTTTCCATTACTCAATGCCTTTCCTTTACATTAAGTTCCCTTTCTTACACAAACCATATTTGCACATGAAGATGTAGAGCCTTGGGTTTCAGGTCCATACACAAAACATCCTGACATGGGTATTATTTCAGTAGAATGGTCTTTCTCAGCTCTCACAATAAGATCTGAGTCCAGAGGATGATGCCTGAAGTCCAGATACAGAGATCAGGCAGCATTTGACTCCAAGTTAAAAAAAAAAAATGAGCATTAGGCGGTTATTGATGTTTTCCCAACCAGGTATCTTGTCTGAGACTACCAAGGCCAAGTCCTTCACCATCTCCTCTACCTGTTTAGAGCTATCTGTTTGGGAGATTATATTTACTTACTATCCTCAGCCTCTAATTATGTATGTTACATCCTGTCATCACCACCAGGCTGGTGGCCAAAGCTTGTTCTGTGTAGGAGTAAAGGGAAGCATAAACAGAATCAAACCTCTTGTGTTTAAAAAAAAATCAGGCTGGAATTATATACATATTTCATGTCAGTAAAATAAAATGTGTCTTGGCTGCAATGTGGAAGCTGGAGCCCTTGGAGGGGAGGGGAGAATTGGCAGAATTGCTCCCCGTATCCTTGGCCCCCCGCCTGACTATCATTCATCCTTTTGCTCTTGGAGTCGGCTCCTTCCCCCTCTTATGAGGCCTTCCAAGTGCTACAACATCTATTCTGTCATCTTTAGCATTTTGTCAGGACCCAGAATGGCTTTAGTAGGATGACTACTTTTACCAAGGAGAGTATGGTCTCTAAAGTTATATGAGGATTGTATTCACATTAGTGGAATGAACCTAGACTTTTACTTAAGTGTAAAAATAAGGTTCAGGAACCAAGAACAAATCACACAAAGATTAGGTGATCTAAATGAGGATATGTTCAGGATTCTACCACCTCTCCAAATATAGAAATCTCATTTCTTAGATTTGTAGAACATTAAAATGATTATTGGCTAAATCTTTAAATCAATTGTTCCTAGCTCCATAGTTTCTGACTAGTTCAAGGGGGTCCAGTTCATAGTTCCTGGTCTTTCCTAAGACCTCTCAGGATTGCAGTCTCAGTGGACTGTTATGGTTATATGATGTGACCTTTGTCATTGTACCTAAGACTCACCCTTTCACCATTGGATTCCAGGGTTACCTTGCAGTCTTAGGAAGGATATCTTTTGTTAGCTTTCTTCTGTATCCTCAAACTCCACAGAAAGTGGAAACCTACCTACCACCCATGATCTCTGAAACCCAAAAAAGTGTTTCCTTATTATCCACTTGACTCTAGTTACACCCTCACAGTAGTTCTAAAAGCTAGAGAATTTTTTTTTTTCAGATCTAGATGAAGCCATTGTGTTCCTAATCTCATTTGAGTTTTAGCCATCTGCTCTCCTCAGACTTATGTGTCTGTCATTCATCGGCTGTATGGAGGTCATTCCCTCCTCACATTTAGTGGCCCTAAGAATGAGGCATGAAGTTTTACTCTCCAATTTCAACCCCAAAACTCCCTTGGGTGACTCTGCCAGTAGAAATCCCTAAGCCTTGCTCATTTCATGTCACATTTTCCTCCCTTCCTAAACAACTCACTCATCCCTTCGAATGTCCTAGAGCCCCACCAAAATATCCATGTTGGAAACAGAACCCTTCCAGCTATGTTTGAACAATACAACATAACTTAGTAAGGAATGAGATCTTCCAAATTCAAGTTCAATTTCCTGCTTCTGGTACTAAAATGGAAACAAGCACTTAGTTCACTCTCAACAAATGTTTAGTTGGGGAACAAAGAGAGTAGAGATAACAACAAAAGAAAAATGTGAATATTTGTGGCCTTTCCTCATCTAAAAATCACCATATTCTTGATATTGGGAATATAAATTCAGTACTTAGTAGCAAGTTGGATGCATCTTATTTCTTCTTCAGGGAAAAGCATCCCTTACACATCATAGATTGGAAGGAAAGATAAAGCTGCTTTCTCTATATGCCTTCCTCGAATACCTGGATGGCTTGTGGTAAAGGGCTCATGGTTAGCCAGTCCCTACTCCACGACCAGCCCCCCAAGGACAAAGTGCTGCATTGCACTAGAAATATGTGTATGGCATTCCCACTTTCCGTGCCTTACTTTTGACATAATTAAAACAGGAAGCTGGGAAATGAGTCTTATCTAGAATTCAGTCCCGGAATTTAGCATTGTCCAAAGCAATTCAGAAATTCAAATTACCCTAATGCAATCCTCCTTCCTGTGCCAAAAACAACTTTTCATTTGGTCTTCTGCACTTACTCTGTAGGTTGTTCAGCCCCCACCCCACCCCCAGATGTGAAGGTTGAAGAACCAGCATCAACTAGCTTCTGAGCATTTAGAAGCCAGGGAAGAGTTCCCAAGAATCTAACTTTTGCTAACTCTTGGTTGAAGGGCTATTTTGATCTCAGCTCTCTGCTGTCAGCAGATCTAACCAGTTTATATCATTCCCTTTTTTATATAGAATGTGAACAAAAGACCGTAAGTCTGGCCACCCCAGGGCCCCAGTAAATCTCACAGCCTACAGTTCAAGACACTCTGGGCTTTATATTCTACCAGCATCTACCATAAATTTGGGATTCTAGCAAAACTTTTAATCTGGATTCATATGCTTCAATTTGTCATTTGACCTCCAGAACATTCCACTAGTTTCCCATTAGGGGAGTATTTATCCTCATGAAAAACTGCATTGTCTTCCTGCATGTGCCATTAGCATCTTCCTGTCTAAACACTGGTCCAATGAGATTGCCCTTCCTAGAACATTGCTGACTACTGAAAGTATCTTTATGTACTTCACTGGTCCTTTGATTTCAGTTTGAAATGAAAGCATTCCAAGCCCGATCTGTATTACTTCTAGCATGACTTTCCCCTGCTATGACTTGTGTTTGGAGGCTGAGAGAATCTCTTAGCAACTTTGTTCTATAGAACGGGATGCCCCTCTAGTCCACACAACAGGACTATTCTTATGCAAATACCAACATTCATGTCACATCATATATCAGAAGAACATCCGTATGATTTTTGTAGGATCAAAGATTTTAGGGGTATTTTTCATGAGCTGTCTATTTCAGCCTCTCACCAAAAATCTAAAATAGTTTGAGGTTTGGCAGAGCAGAGATAAGAAAGACATTGAGCCTCTTGTTAGTGGTCAGGTGCTAGGTGGGTATTCCACGGGCTGCGCTCAGAGCTCTGTTCTCTTACTTAGTAAAACAAAGCCAAGTGAAAAAAAAAAGAAACATACAATGAAAATTATAATGAAAGCTGATAATCTCTAACTATATCCCTGTTTCAGTGTATGTCACTTTTTGTTATGAAAAGGTTATTTTATATTATTGAGATATAAAATACATGTACAATCTAGTATTTGCTTCTTTTCTGTAGAATAATATAACACATACATTTTCCAATATGGATAAAAATTAGTATTTGATGATTACCTACTGAGATATTGGCAAATATTCCTTAACTAATTACATTTACTTTCTAGATTTGTAGTATTTAAGATCATGTAACGGTAAATATCACACTATATACTTCTTACCCCTGTACCAGCAACCCCCTTCATCAATGGTTTCGAACAAACCATGGGTTAGAAATACTACAGGAGTGCTAAAGACTGGTAGAGACCAGTAAGTCAAGAAGTGCTCATCAGTGCAACAGTGGCACTAAACCTCAGTGGGTAATCAGTGTCTTTCTAATTGGCTAAGAAATCCGCTCAGTGGCAAGTAAACCTTAACTAGAACTGGGCTCCATGGAATCCAATATGATGCCCAAGAACCTGGGCTCCATGGGGAAAACCCCTTTGGCCAGAGAGCTACAGAGAGGCTACACCCATTAGAATCTCATCAAATTAACAAAGTTTGTCTCATTTAACCTATGATCTCACTCTCCTTTGGAGATTCTGTTTGTATGTTTCAGAAGGCAGTGAGAATCATGGACAACCTTAACCCCACCAACAGGACTCGAGACGTTGCCTGTCACCCAGGCAGGAGATGACCTACCCCTAACTTATGATATAGAGCCCAGACAAAATGTTTGAAGAAGTGGTGAGACGAGCAAGAGACCTACCTCCACAGCAAGTCAGATAACCTATGAAAGGATAAAGGAGACAGACACTGAGGATACCCAACACAGCCCAAAGCAGAAATCCAGAGATTCTTGAGACCTCAACAGTAAAGAAGACCTAAAACTCACCCACCATGACTCAGACATCTGAGCAGAAGAGGGGGTAGAAAGATTGTAAGAGCCATGGTGTGGGAGAAAAAAACTGGCTAATTTTCAACCCATAAACCCCCATCCCATGGACTGGTCCAGCAAGTCTACTTAGGAAGGCCTCCAGCAGGGTGGGAACAGGGAGGATGGAAATCATAAGACATGCTCATACAATATATCTAATTAATGACAATAAATATGAAAAAATACACATATCAAAAAATCTTTAATATGTATCCTTTTCTTTTTCTTGATTTAATTTACTTTATTTCTTTTCTGAGAGATGAAAAGTCACCTTTTACTTTGTATTGGCATTGTATTAGGTATCATAAGTAATCTAGTGATGCAAGATATTTGCAAGTTCTATTACATATGGTGCTTCTCTTATATAGGGAACTTGCTTATCAATGGATTTGGTATCTGCAAAGTGCCCTGGAACCCAGTTCCCGTGGATACAAGAGATATGCTGCATATCATAAGGAGCCCTCAGCTGCCCATTCATATTCTCTCTTCACCACCATTCAGATCACTCTCTCTTCTTTACTTCTCCCGAGAACTCTGAATTTATTTATGCATTTTTGGCAGCTATGTTCTCACAGGGGAAATGTTAATTAAGATTGTGAGGAGCCACTGTCTTAATTGTCTTGTTCACTCCATTGCTTTCCCATACTCAACTACAGAGTCAAGTCTGATGCCTCATGGACTTCCCAATAGCCTTTCTTCTCACCAGGTCCTTATGTTTTTTATGTAATATTAGTACAACTATGTTGGTGTCCATAATAAAGTAATACAATGGTTTTCAGGAAATTTGAACTAGAAAAAAATGACAAGGGAGAATATCACAGCTAATTATAATCCTAGAATCTAGTATTAGCCACTCCGTAAGTCTCCATGTGTATCTTTCTAGCCAATATTTCTCATTTATTCTTTTTCTCTATATGTCTTTATATAATTTTGTTGCATGCTCTTTCTTTTGACTTTGTTTCGCTAGACAATTTATGTTTAAGATCTACATCTTTATATACTTTGATAGAATTTAAATTTTAATCAGACATGATAGTCTTCATGCCAATAACATTATCAATCACTGTAAGAATGGGTCATTGTTTATTTAACAAATCTATTATGGTGGGTATTTAAGATCATTTTAGTATTCAAAATAAAATTTTAATCAATACCCTTATACATTTTTACACTTTAAAATTTTTCAATATATTTTTTTTAATCTAAACTAGCTAAGACAAAGGTATCATACACAGAACCAGTGTGCTGGTATGTTTTCTCCACTGCCAGGCACACTGGCATTGGCAAAGATGATCCCAATCTTGTTTTCAAGAAATTTTTCCTCTTGGTTTCCTTGGATTTTTCTCTAGCTGTTAACATAGTTGGTCATGTTTATTTATTTATTTTTTCTTTCCTTTTTTTAAATATTTTATTTATTCATTTTCAAGCAGAGAGAGAGAGAGAGAGAGAGAGAGAGAGAGAGAACACACCAGGGCCACCACCTTGTGGGTCTGGCAGATGTGGGTACTGGGGAATTGAACCTGGGACCTTAGGCACTGGAGGCAAGTGACTTAACCGCTGAGCCATCTCTCCAGCCCTTATTTATTTATTTTTAATGGTGTGGAGTTTGTGTTTTTGTCATTTACCTGGTTTTGCCATCTGAGCACATTTGACATTTGGCATTCAGATTTCTTCACTTAAAGTTGAAAATGTCTTCATTTCAAGACCACCATCAATAAAATTAACGCACATATGACAAACCAGATGGTATTTATTATAAATACAGCAGACAAAACAATCTTGATTTGCATTTGTGTTCAAGAGGTCTCCCCACTGTAAGGTTTAATAAACAATCTTTTCTATTTTCTCTTACCTGAATGTTTTGACTTTGGCCGACTTTTCACCTTTTGCATTCTTTATTCCATTGTTTTTACTCAAAAACTACATGTCAATGACTTTTAAAAGACAATATTGTAAATCCAATTGAAACAGCAGAGTCTTGCCTGTTTCCCATGCCCTTCATCCCCAAGTCGTACTCACTTAGGTTCATCTCATAGCTGTTCAAGTCCAAGCATTCTGTTTGTTAGAAAATACCATAAAATTCTATTTTTTTGCATTTTTGATATTGTTTTTTCTTTTCAGGGAAATGAAAAGTCACCTTTTATATCAACACCTTCCCTCCCCTCCTCTATCATCCCTTGAGAATTGCAGTAGGATGATTCTTCCCTGTCAATCAACACTGCACATATCACTAGGGTCCTAAAAGTAGGGTTGATGATTGATTCTCGCAGTATATTATGATAGCACTCACTCTCTTTTCCACTCGTGATATTATATTTTTATTTGCTACTGTTATTATCTTCTGAGATTTCTATAGGTTTGTCCACAGAAGAAAACAATTATTACAAATACACTGTGACCAAGAGGCAATTCACAAGCTCACAAATATATGACTCCTAGGACTGCTTTGGAGATTCTTGGATGACCATTTAACCAAATGTTTCATGTACATTTCTTCTAGAACTTCCCTAGTTTGATTCCCAGGTCAAACTATAGTGTTACTATTTGACAACTCAAAGTGTGGTGAATGAAAATTCTTACCCTCATTCCCTCATTCATTTAAAAATACATTTTATTTTATTTATTTGCAACTAGAGAGATACAAAGAGAAAGACAGAGGGGGCATACAGGAAAGTCAGGGCCTCTAGCCACTGCAAATGAACTTGAGCTGCATGTGCCACTTTATCTATCTTATGTGGGTACTGAGGAATTGAACCCCTCTCCTTAGTCACTGGAGTCAAGCGCCTTAACCACTGAGCCATCTCTCCAGCCCACTCATTCATTTTTGACATTTAGAATTGTCAGAAATTTCAAGAGCCAAAAAATTATGTAAAAGTCATCTAGTTATAATTTAATTGTTTTCAATTTGTGGAATTTGGCACATCTTAAAAAATGATTTTGTTTTTTAACATATTATCAATTTTCTTGAGAGAGAGAGAGAGAGAGAGAGAGAATGTGTGCACTGGGGCCTCTTGCCACCACAATCTAACTTGGCTCTTGTCTCATGTGTTCCATTGTCATCTGCCATTGCACGGGTGCTAGAGTCCCAAACCTGCACCAGCAGGCTTTGCAAAAAGCACTTTTAACCACTGAGTAATCTCACTGGCCTTTATTTTATGTTGTAAGTATTTAACATAATAGGCATCACATACTTCCATAATAAACCTTAAAAATTAAAAATAAAATATATATTTTTCTATTTTTCTTATGAAAAAGTAAGTTCCTAAAGTGGGATAATTGTATTAAAAATAGACCCAGTTATCTGTGGAGTTGATTAAGAAAGTAAACTTGCATAAAAAACTAACAACCTCCTGCCAAGACTCAATCCTGGAAATGAGATCGGAAGGCTAGGGAGAATGGTTGGTCAAAGAACCAGCTTTCAGAAACAAACTCAAAAACAGTGACAGAGCCCTGGTTATGGAGCAGCACTTGGGTCCCACCAAACAAGGAAGACTAGGCAAAAAGAAGCCATTTAGTTGTGCAAACTCCTCCTTTGTTACCCTTGGAGACACACACATGTTCTGTCTTGCACAGGAAAGGACGAGAGCCCCAGGAGGTTAGTACTGCTATTGGGTTGAGCTGGGCCTGTGATGGCCTTGGGAAGGTGGCCTCTGTCCCCCAACTCATTTCAGTTCCCATCCTTCTTGACTGCTGTGAACGAAAAGAAAGTCTGACACTGAAGGGCTGAATCACTCCCTGAACAAAGGGAAGCAGAAGAGTTGAGTTTAGTAGAAACCCCAAGGATCTCTTGTGAGCATGCACCTCACTTTGATAGCCTGGCACACAGCTAAGGTCTACTGTCTGACTTTCCTTTCAGTTCATTATTAGTATACACGGCACCATATAGTATCAAAGAAATAAAACACGTAATATTCATGAGCTGTATGAGAACAGTTTGAAAAACTGAAGTGATACAATTTCTTAGCAAAGAAAGGCAGGAGGAATGAAATAGCAGAAGAATTGAATGAAAACACAATAATCCATTTTCACCTTTATAAGTAAGAGAATTAAAAATTAAATAGTACTAATGTATTTTATAGGAGAACCATAGGGGCATAAAAACATGATTGTTTAAATAAAAACATCAATGTGTAAAAAAATAATGCAACAATTTCTTCATAAAAATAGTTCCCAAAAAGGTATATGAAAAGGACAAAGGGACCAGGGGAAAATGAGAGAAATTTAAACAGTAAAACTCATGGAAGTGTGAGTTAATATTTAAAGGTAAATACACTAGGAAACCCCTAACACTAAATAAGCTTGTGGAATTCTTTTTTATCTTAAATATATATTTATTGTCCATAATGTGTTACATTATTCAATGGGCAAATAATGAGTTGTTATCCCCAATTCCCCAATTCCCCCCTCCCCATCCCCAATCAGCTGGATATCCTCCTCCGAGTACCATCTGGATCAGGATTCTAAGTATTATAAATTGTAGGAAAAAATAAACTAGACATTTAATTCTGAAATTTCATGTAGTCAACAGAAGTTTAAGAAATAGCAAATAAATTCCAAAAAAAACAAAAATCATTTCATTAGATTTCACATCAGTAAACCAGATGTTAGAACACAAAATAAAAGGCTTTCTAAAAATCAGAAAATTATAATTTATACAATTCAGTATTTACAGGTGATGTAAATGAAAGTTAGATACCTCAGGATTTCAGACTGTTTCCTCTTTGAAGGAATTGGTGTTGAAAAATATTTCAGCAAGAACAAATACAGAAAGAGTGAAGAAACGGTAAACAACTAACTCAGGGAAGTCTCCAACACTTTCTGTAAAGGACCAGAGGAGATATTATTTGCTCCTTGTCCCATGAGGTGTCTTCAGATCAGACACTGAGGCACAAGAGCATTCGCCCACAAAAGTGAAGTATAATTGATTGAATGACTAACTGTAGATCAGTTAAACCCAACACATGCAGAATGCACTTTTATTTACAGAATATCTTGAATATTCCAACATCAGTCATATTTTCCAAGAAAGAATATCTAGACTAAAACTATAGTTGATGCTTATTAACAGTGTAATATAATACATTTTAAATTAAAATAAGATGGCTGACTTTGCTCTCTCATTTCTATAATTTACTAAATAAAAAATCTTGGATTAAAGCAGAAAATTGTAAAGAAATTTGCTAAGTGTTCAGTGCTAAGTCACAATTAAAAATTATATGTGAGAATTTATGGGATGCTACTAAAGTAAAACACAAAGGAACTTTACCATGTTGAACATATTTTCCAGAGGGTAGAAGTTAAATTGAAATAACACATGTTTAGCTGTTGCTTAAATTCAAAATGTTGGGGAAAGCTACATAGTAAATCCATATAAACAAAATGTCAGAAAATAACAGAGTAAAGTGTATTTGGTAGGGGTGGTAGGGCTGGGTGTCAAAAGACCTCAATAAAAACAATGAACATGACTAATCAACGTGAGGCTGTTTGTTCATATGTCAGAAGAAAACAGAAAACACTCAGGGTAAAAGAAACTAAGAAAATCAATTTTTTCCAAAAACCTCTAAATGAAAGGGGAAGATTACAGATGAATCTTCAATAAGTTAGGGATAAGGAATGTACTCAACTATACGAAAGTCACCTGGATTTTACTTTGGCTATAAAATACACTAGCTCAGGAACTCAGCCTCTTAAGTATAAAATATTACAATAATAAATAACATAAGTGCCTTATAGAGTGACTTACAGAGTAATGAAGTTAGCCAGGTTTGAAGTGCATGATACTGTAAGACATGAGGCAAGTTTCAGACACTGAAAATACTATATTTATCTTACTAAAAGAATCTGAAATGGTAAAAGTAAAACAAAATGAGTGACACCTATGAGAGAGTGACGTGGTAAACAAGAGACCTATCATCACAGCAGTCAGTTAACCCAGGATGGGGCAAAGCAGAAGTTCAGAGACTCTTAAGATCTCAACAATAAAGCAGCCTTAATACCCACCATGACTCAGGGAACTGAGTGAAAGAGGGGGCGGAAAGATTGTAAGAGTCATGGTGGAGGAGAATGTCCAGAAACATTGCCCCCCTCAGCAACAACACACAAAGGGGGGAACCTGGCTGCCTCCTGTGCTATTCATAACCCTCTAACCCATGGACTGATCCAGTGTGCCCACTGAGGAGGGTCCCCAGTGGGTTGGGGACAGGGAAGAGGCAAATGGGGGTACCATCATAAGATTTGCTAATATATTGTATCTAACTGAGGATAATAAAGATACCAACAATAAAAAAGGAGTTTTAGAAGTCTATCATTTTATAACTGACTATACTTCTCACACTTTCAGATAAGAAATACTTGCACATTGTTACCACTAGACAAACAGCATATGTTTATCAAATTACA
>PVHP010013506.1:0-40842 GCA_004024765.1 Zapus hudsonius | reverse complement strand
GTTTTCTCTATGAAGACTAGTAGAAAGAAGTGAGAGGTTATGAATGAGGTGTAAGGGGTGGGGGGAGGGGAATGGCTTAAGCATGTGGCTAAACCAAATTAGGTTCAAAAACATAAAATCCTCACAAGAATACCGTAATCTATAGAGCAAGTAGTGGGCATCAACTGGAAGAGGGGCCATGAGTAGTAGGGGAGAGTGTCTAAGCCTGTGAATAATTGTGCAGTCTGACAACTGCAGGTCCCAGGCACCGGTTCCTTCCCTCACTGAGCTGTTGACCAAAGTGACCCATGAGGTTCCAAAAACAAGACAGAATTCTGTCAAAGCTCTTGAATGCCCTCCCCAGGCCTGAGGCAAAACCCTGTTGCTGAAGAAACCACAGAATGTCATCAATCAGCATCTAGAGACCCTTTGAGGTCTGGAATGGTAATCAGCCCCCAGATGGCAGTTAGTGCAGTGCTGGAAGGCACTATACATCTGCCAGGGGAATCAGATAAACGAAAGCTGGAGTAAACAGACCAGTGACATGAAACACACTCTGCTGCCATGAGTTGGCTGACCACACCTCCTACTGGGAGAGAATAGCAAACCAAAAAAGGAACATTTGTTCAATGGAGGAGCCTGGGCCTGTGGGTGACAATCAATAGATCTTAAATTTGGCCAAATATTCCACTTAGTGAGGGGGAACCCTTGATTGGAACTGGGGATTCAGGGAGATATGCACCAGATCCCTTACTCTTGGCCTCCCAATAAAAGATGAACTATGGGAGCGATTGACGGAGAGGCTAGTAAAAATAGAATCTTGGTAATTCAGAATGGTGTATATTTGTTAAGCTATACTGATCTCACTCTCCGATGGAGATTGTATTTGTATTTTTCAGGATGCAGCCAGAGAGCTGTGGCCCATATATCCCTAAAAACCAACCACAGGTAGAATTCTGAGAGCCTGGCAAGATATGAACCACCACAGTCATATTGTGGAGGATCCATATGGAACCCTGCAGAGAATGACGGAATGAACAAGGGACCCATAGCCACACCCATTCAATCAACACAGGATAAGCCAGTGAGATAGTAACCAACGGCTTTTGATACAAAGACCCTTAAGCTGACAACATTAAAGCAGCCTTAATACCCACCCACAAAGACTCAGGGAACTGAGTGGAAGAGGGGCGGAAAGATTGTGAGAGCCGTGGTGGCGGAGAATATCAGAGGCATGGCACCCCTCAGTAATAACACACTTTTGTCAGGTGAACCTGGCTGAATACTAAGCTATCCATGGTCCCCTATCACAAAGACTGATCCAGATGGCCCTCGGATGAGGATATCCAGCTACTGTTGATGGGGAAGGGGGGCAATGAGGAATTGGGGATAACAACTCATTGTTGGCCCACTAAACAATGTAACTCATTATGGACAATAAAAAATAAAAACAATAATAAACTACTAAATGAATGAGCAGAAAAAAAGAAATAGTGTGCATTCAAATCTGATCATGTGACTTGATGACTAAGTAGAGTTAAACTCGACCATCATCTCCTCTCTAATCCTTATCATCATTGTGAGTTAAATTGCTCCTCTTATGTTTGTTCTCTTCAGTATTAGCAGAAGTAACAGATTCTTTAATGATTTTAAGAAGCATTGCTACCTCCTACATATACTCATGTATTATAATCTTTACATTCTAAGCATAGTTATATATTCAAATTGGAAAAATGTTTAAGACCTTTTAATATTACTATTACCACCAAGTTAAAGGTAATTTTCCACCTCAGGCAGGTGTGAATCAGGTCGATGTTTTTGCTCCTATTCATTTATTTTTTTATATGTTTGTGGTACAATCGATAAAGAAAATTATATAAGTGAGTTCTTGATTATGGTAGTCTGATTTTTTCCAATAAAATTTGTGTGGTCATATTTTATATGACAGAAAATGAAATAATTAAATGTGTGCTGATTGCAGATTTTCTTTAATGTGTTTTCATAAAAGCTATACAGATTTGTGTGCTTTCTAGTAGATTCTAGAACTGCAAATACTTAAAAAATTTATTATTTCCCTCTTTCTTAATAACACACTTAGGGCTTGAGAGATGGCTCGGCGGTTAAGGCACTTGCCTCCAGTGCCTAAGGCCCCTGGTTCAATTCCCCAGGACCCACATAAGCCAGACCCACAAGGTGGTGGCCCTGGTGCTCTCTCTCTCTCTCTCTCTCTCTCTCTCTCTCTCTCTCTCTCTCTCTCTCTCTCTCTCTCTCTCTCTGTATCTCTCTGCTTGAAAAATGAATAAATAGAAATATTAAAAAATAACACTTTATCTTTTCATTCATTCACTAGTCAAATCTTCCTTTAAATATTGTGATGTACTTAATAATATGCTTTATGCTATGCCTAAAAATATGTACATAAATAATTGTCACTGACATAGGATAGTACAGCTGCCTGCTATGTAAAAGTCCCTGGGCTCTACTGAAAGGGAGAGAGAGCAAGAAAGAGAGAAAGAGAAAGAGAGAAGACAAGTGAGCAAAAGAGACAGAAAGAGAGAGAGAGAGAGAAAGAAAGAAAGAGAGAATGAGAATAACTTTCTCTTAAAGTTTCTCATGTTAAAGTAAGGAAAACTAAGCAAGAAAACAACATGAAAAAGGAAATATAATATAAGGCAGGCATAGAAATTCTGTGGAAGCAGAAGACAGGTTCCCAGTTTACAAGGGCCTTGGAATCATTAGAATAAACTTTTCACTACCAACTGAAAAGTTATTAGACAAAGATGCATGGAAGATAGGGACTTTGGAAGAAAGGTCTATGCAGCACAATGAAAATACTTTCTATATAGGCCTAAGTGTTACTAAATCCAACATAGGCAAGATCTGATGCTGACCAGATAAGCAAGAAAAATCCATTGAGGGATCATGAATAACCACTCCAGGAGATTATGGATTTAATAGATGACACTGAAGTTTTATTCATAACTGACAATTTTCAATTATAATATTTATTGCAGAGAATATTGTTTTTCAGGATAGTAACAAAGGAGGTGTATCAAGAAAGTTTTGAGATTAAAAAGTACAGAGGAGGGCTGGAGAGATGGCTCAGTGGTTAAGGCACTTGCCTCCAGTGCCTAAGGCCCAGGGTTCAATTCCCCACGACCCACATAAACCAGACCTGCAAGGTGGTGACTCTGGTTCTCTTTCTCTCTCTCTCTCTCTCTCTCTCTCTCTCTCTCTCTCTCTCTCTCTCTCTCTCTCTCTCTCTGTAGCTCTCTGCTTGAAAATGAATAAATAAAACATTTAAAAAAAGTACAGAGGGAAATGTCACAGTTTGCAAATATCTACCAACTCCTTTAAAACTGAATGTACACGACTGTGTTAGGTAGAATGGATGAAGCTTATTATGCCCAATGAGAACAAAACAATTTACAGATAAAGGTGGGAATTAGGAGGCAGCCTTTTCATGTTTTGGTGTTGAGGCTTAAAACATGCCATGAACATATGAAGCATAAATTCACACTAATGTGCTATAAACCTTGTCAATGCAGTGGCACTTTAAGAAATATAAAATATATTTTTGCCACAAGTGAAACACTAAATTTATTCAATCTTATTCTCTCTCTCTCTCTCAATTTCTCTCTCTTTCCTTTTCAGTGGAACCCAGGTACATTTACATAGAACATAGTGGCACATAAAGCCCTTGGCCTTCCAAGTATTTTAATCTAAGCACTTGGAAGATTAAGACAAAAGGAACTTGAGTTTGAGGCCAGTTTATGCTAGAAAGAGGAATCCTATTTAAAATAATAAAATAAAATGAAATAAAAATGTTTCCTAGATTTTTTCAAACATCTTTTATCATTTTGTATAATTTCTTAATAAAAATGCACATAGCAAAAATAACTAGTATTCACTATGTTTGTGATTATAGACTAATATTTAAATATAAAACTTGTTTATAGCTAGGATGGTTGTACAGAGCTGCAATCAAAGCACTTGGGATTCTGGGAGAACATCAACTTTATGGCATGATAAGCCTGCATCTAAAGCAAAATAAAGGAAACTAAAACTTGTTTACTAACTCCAGTTAGTAAGATTAAATGTAATAGTTGTTGGCATAATGGAAGCATTTTATACATTCCTTTATGTGCCACTACTGTTTATTATGAAGATTTATTTTTTAAATTTTCATGTAATTATCATTTCATATAATTCAATGCATATTCAGAAGACAATATTGCAATGTTAAAATATCTTACCTTAAATGTTAAGAGGCTTTTTGTATAATTAGGTATTATTAAGGATTTATCTGTGATAGTTCCCACTTGGCAATCCAAAATGATTTTGTCCAATGGTAGGGGGTATTGTCCAATCCCAACTACCTTGACAATATGTGTCATACCATCTAATTCATTTTGTAGAATAAGTTTACCCTATGACAAATCAGACAGTTTTCAGATCAATAGAAATAACTTATTGATAATTTTTGTTATGCTATTCATCTTTAAATTAGTTTGATAGTCACTGATTTTTCTAATCCACATATAAGTGCTTTATAAAAATTATCTATTTATTTAATTGTGAGATGAAGATAGAGAGAGAGTTAGAGAGAAAGAGAGAGAGAGAGAGAGAGAGAGAGAGAGAGAGAGAGAGAGAGAGAGAGAGAGTGTGTTGGGGGACTATGAGAATATAGGTGAGTCAGGCCCCTACAAACTAAGTCCAGATGTATGCACCACTTTGTGCATATGGCTTCATGAGGATCCTGGGGAAACATACTCAGGCTGTCAGAATTTGCATGCAAGTACCTTTAACTCGGAGCAATCTATGAAGCCTATACTTTCTTTTATTGTATAAATAAAACTACTCTTGATATGATCCTTATTTTTCTAAGTTATTGATTTTACAAAGGCGTTTATATACACAACAATTATAAGTATATTTACCTCCATTTGAAGAGATATTATATTAAGGAAGTATTTTCAGATGTACCAATTGTCTTAAGAAATAGGAACCAAAATAATGATAATTTTATATTATTCAATATATATTGTCTGAAAACAATTTAGATATAAGTATACATAGATAATGGTATATTGGATTTGAGAATACCTATCTTTCAAATTTAAACATTGTAAGCAGAAAACTATCAAGCATATAGGAAATAAAAAGAGAAAATTTTATAATCAATTAAATAGATTAATAGCCATAAATCTTATTTATCCACATATAAATATTGCAGGAAAGAATAAATGTGTTCATACCATAATTTCACATTCCAAAATAGGTTTGAATGTGAGAGGATATTGTTTAGTTTCACCAGCATCAATATGTACAATAGGAGGTCCAGAAAACCAATCTCCTTCTATTGTAACGTTAAATTTCCAGGGCTTCTTTGTGCTATTTCTCTAAAACATAAAAGGTACAAAATATCATAAGAATATTATGGCGAATTACATATTATTTCTTATCTATTACATATTACATATTAATTCTTAGAATTCTTAGAATTACATATTAATTCTTATCTATTTAGGGAATGATATAAGTGCCTATATCTGCTTAGTGACTATAAATGATGTAACATTTCATGATAGTTTGAAGATACTTGAGTCACTTGTTCAAGAAAAAGATATAGTAGAAATGATGCTTTACAACAGACTAATTAACATTCAGAGAGAAACTCTGATGTCACTGATGAAAATAATTGCCAGCAGACAATACAATTAGATATTTGTACAATTTAAAATGAGGTCATGATGATTTTGACAAAGTAATAATAAGTATGGAACTCCAAAATATCTTATACTAAAGTTTAATTCTCTGGAATATTTCATGATAGAAACTATAAGCAGAATTAACCTGAAAAGCTGACCATTTTAAAAATAAAGAGTGGGGAAAAAAAGCAGGGCATGGTTAATTACAGCACTCTGGAGGTAGAGGAAGGTGGATTTCCGTGAGTTTGAGGGTACCTTGAGACTACATAGTGAATTCCAGGTCAGCCTGGACTAGAGTGGGACACTACCTGAAAATAAATAAATAAATAAATAAATAAATAAATAAATAAATAAATAAATAAATAAGACTGCTTCATTGTTGAGATCTTAAGGGCCTCTGTAATTCTGCTTTATGTCCTGTTAGAAATCAATGGTGTCTGTCCCACTGACTTATGCTGGGTTGACTGATCAGCTGTACTGATAGATCTCTTGCTATCCCTTCACTCTCTCATGGGTTTTATTTGAGGCCTACATGATAAGATAAGCCTGAGCTATGGCAGATAGTGCTTGCTTGATTGTTTATGGTGTTTGCTGGCTGTTTGTTTTTGTTTTTTTCACTGTGGTTGGATCTGTGAAAGGGAGTCACCTTCTTCTACCATTGATGGAACTCCCCATGGATTTGTAAGCTGAAATAAATCCTTTCCCCCACAAAAAATAAAATAAACAAATAAGTAAATAAATAAATAGTGGATGCAAACAAAGGTTTTTCTGGCTAGAAAGATCTTTTCACAGGAAGACGAAAAGAATTTGATAGATGGCTGTTATCAGGGCAAACTTTATCTACATAAGAATAATGTGAGCTCCCTGTACATCTTCTCCCCTCACTGTCCATAATCAAGCTGTTATTTCCCTTCACCAGAAGCCAGAGCTCCAATTAATTCTTTTAGTTTCTCTATGTATTTCAACCATTGTATCCCTCATTTCAGTTTGTGCATGACTCCCACATTTCTGCATGGTAATGCATTTGTTATACTTTTGGTTCTAATTACCTGATAATCTGTCCACCACTAGATTATCTTCCCTACCACTTCAGTGATACTGGGATTGGACCTATGTCCTGTGTATGCTAGGCAAGCACTCTACCACTGTGCTACATCACCAGCCCACTTTTTTCACATGTTCATAAAGGTGTGTGAATGTATGTTCACATGTGTTCATATGTGTGGAAACCAGAGATTGATGTAAAATGTTCTTAGCAAATCTCTACTTTACTTTTTGAGAGTGTGACTTCCTGATCCTGAGCCTCACTGATTAGACTTGATTAGCTAGCCAGCAAGCATCAGGGATCCTCCTGTATCCATCTTCCCAGTGCTAGGATTATAGGCAGGAGGAGTGAAATATGTTTTTTAGTTGGGATGTTAGGAATCCAAATTTTTGTCCTCCTGCTTACATAGCAAGCACTTTACCAACTGAGCAATTTCCCAGCACCACTGCATTTTAGTATTTCCTTTTGATAAATGTGTAGCATTGCTATGGGCAAATCAGAGGTAAACTAATAATGGTTCTTCCTCCATTTGTGTCAAAAGTATAAATAGAAATTTCTTTCTATTTATAAAATGTTATTTCCTCTCATTGTCAGTCATCATTTAGACACGCAATCAGGTTTTATTGAGAGTCTCCAGTTGCACATGGAAATTATCAAAGCCTTATAAAAGTATATTTACTTACTAATGGAATACGTTGGGTAAGGGCTTCAAATGCTGGTGTCTTAAAAAACAATTGAGCTTCTGGTTCTTCTTCGTTTACTATACCTTCAATTACATAAACACGCACATCATACCTTGATACCAACAAAATTTTACAAGGGTACCGTCCAGCCCCAAGAGGGGCAAATTGTAAAGGAATTGTAACAGTGCTCTCTGAAACTAAAAAACAAAACAAAACAAAAATTCAAAACACTGTGAACATTTTAAATATTATATGAATGAGAAGGTGTATTTGGGGGCACTGTCATCTGGATATGAACTAATAATGTATTCATGACCTCACAGTGTCTGTCATTTTCCATACAAGTTCTATTCAGTTATAATCCCATTTACATTTTGACATAGAGGACAGAGGACAAAAAGAATGAATCATCAACACAGGAAAACATGTGACAAGAAGAGTGTCTAATTGAATATGGGTAGTGGTGGGGTAAAGAGGGAGATAAAATGGCAATCTAATCAAATTACAGTTTGAAAATGTATTAAAGTTCACTGTTAAGATATTTTTAACTCTACTTCTTTTGCAATGAGAATTGACAAGGGGTTTAAGGAACGTCAAAAAGAATAGTAGGGGAAAGGAAAAAGACTGGGCATTTTCTATATTATGTGAGATTAATAGTGTAGGTGTACTCAGTATTCTTTTAAATATATTAACAATAAGGCAACATGACTATGGGATTATGAACTGACGTCCAAAGAAGCTGCATCAACAGTAAACATTCTGAAGTTAGATACCTTGTTTCAATAGAATGAGTATCATTACTGAACAAGAATGTTGCAGGTTGCAATGATTTCAATGTGATAGTGTTAATGTATGGCTCCACAGACTGAGGTGTTTTATTAAAATTAAACTTGTAACTTGCATCTCCAGCTTTCCTGTTAGAGGAGGCATCAGTGTTGGTGGATCTTCTAGTCCAGCCCTAAGTTGTGTTTGAGAGAGGAACTGATTCCATCACAAAGGTATATAGAGAGTAGTTTGATCTCTGGCTCTTGGGATTTTGGTTCTTGGTGTTGGAGGTTTCTCTCTGCTTGGATTTGTGAAAGGGTGCCAGCTTTTACTACCACTGATCAAACTTCCTCTGGATTTTTAACCTGAAATAAATCCCTTCCTCCCATAAACTGTGTCTGGTTAGATATTGATCCAAGGTATTGAGGAAGTGACTATAACACAGGTCGAGATCCAAAATTATCTTAAACTGCCTTAGCTCATATAATAGTCATTGAGTTTTACTCTTTGTACCACCCTTATTCCTATAAGTTAAAAGTTTTAATATTTTTACTTATTTATCTGTTAGCAGAAATAGAGAGAAATGCAGAGAGAGAGAGAGAAAGAGAGAGTGAGTGAAAAAGTGATTGGGTGAGTATGGGCACACCAGGGCCTCCAGACACTGTAAACAATCTCCAGATGCATGTGCCACCCTGTGCATCTGGCTTATGTGGGCACCGGGGAATTGAACCCAGGTTATTAGACTTTGCAGGCAAGTGCCTAAACTGCTGAGCCATCTCTCCAGCCCCAAGTTAAAACTTTTTAAATGAACCACCAAGGTTAATAAATTATAGTATAGTGTTTAATGAACTTTATATGAGTAATAATTAAGCATGTCTTTCCTATACAAAAGAGTTCTCCACTTGTCTGCAGCCTGCCTATTAAATCACCCTACAAGTAGTGTGTTAGCTTATGATTGTTATGTGTGTACAAATGTGTATAAATTCCATAGCTGAATACTCTCTCTGGACAAGTTAAGTCTATTTCTGGGTCGAATACATGCAAATTTGACTCATTATTATATTTGCTACAAATATTATGCATTATTGTGATCAACAGGATACATTTTATGTACTTCTTCATATTCCCAATTCCACTCCCTCCAGCAACCACAGTCCTCATACTTCAGCCTCACAAGTTTTAGGATTATAGGCTTGAGCATTCATGACTTTTTGTCATGTCAATTTTTTTAAAATAGAAACTGGTCCAGGAACAATATATATCTGCATAATTAAGCCTATTAAGTGAATTGACTGGTCTTTCTGCTATGGGGGCTCAAGGTGTGTCTCTGGTTTACATTGCTCTGCTGTTTCTGACTTTCAGGGGTGAAGTCATTCATTCAGAAGTCTTGGTATATATATTTTAAAATCTGAATTTAGTGACAGGTTGCTTACCATTCATCTAGTCCAGTCTGGTAGGGGAGTGTGCTCAGGTTTAATGCAATTGTTCTCTGATTCATATGTTCATGTGCTTATTAGTATATTATATAGTCTCAGGTTTGCTTATTTGTATTTGTGATAGTTGACAGAAGCTAAGATTTAGTGACTAGTGCAGTAGTTATATTAGAAATTTATATGAATGTCTTTTGGACTCTGAAGGAAAGAGAAAAATACTTCTACTGGCTACTCTTGACAGTTTTCAGTGACCAAAGTGTTGACCTAGTCATCAGAGTAATAACTAATAACCTTAAATGTGATTTTATGAGAAAAATTCCAGAAAATACAATTCTATGCTGGAAAGAACTGTAAAAGCTCAACTTGGAAATGCCCAGAAGTGAGTGCTAAGATAATATCTTGAGTATCCTTTGTTTTAAAGAGTTTTCTGAGATTCATCTTAAAGTGGGTATCTAGCCCACTGGTGACTTTTTGAAGTAATCCCATAAGAAGCACACTGCTGACAGAAAACAGTTCCTGAGAATTGAGCACAAGGTACGTTTCTCACAAAATTAGTCAGAGAGACAGTTTGGCAGGATTTATTTTTAAAAGTTCAATTTTAACTGTGTCCTTGCCAAAATTTCTACAATTACTTTTGGTGGGGTTTCCTCCAGCCACAACTCACTTTTTGACAGAAGTTTCTTCTGGACATTTTATATTCAGTCCTTCTGCTGGTGAATTCATTTTAGTCATGTACATCTAGTTTACTATTTTGTTTGTACCCTGTGACTAATTTAAAATTTCCTTGATCATTAAGTTAACACTAATATTGTAGCTATAGAGTTAATACAAGAGATTTTTCTTTCTATTTATTTCTTTTTTATGAGACTGACACGCTGCCTGCTGCGCTAAGAGGGCGACAATTTTTTTAAAAAATGTTTTTATACATCTTCTTAAGTCATAACTTAATATAATGCCAGTGATTAAATTTGTGAATAACAGAGAACTTTTGAATGTTTTAGCTTTAAAAATATACCCTTTGGATAATGTTATAGGGAAAAATAGAGAAAGGTAAAATTTGCTAATATGTGGTCTAAAATAGATACTGAACAATACATACATGACTAAGGGTAATGTCTTCACTCTGTAAGTTTTCTTTCTGTTTATTTCTTTTTCCTGCTTACTTTAAATTTGTTGATTATTCACTGTTGTTTCAAAGATTGTTATTTGTAGCCTGTGTTAGCTATAATGTAAGCATACAAGTGCTAATTCCTAGACTCATTTGAAATTAAGAAAAGAGGAAAAATGTGAATGTTTTCTTTAAAAAGTGCTATGGGAATTGCTTTACTAATAACAATTAAGTTTACATTCCATATTAGCAATGAAAAGCTGTAGTGAATACATTTTAAATAAGTCCTTTATGATGTGTCTAAATCTGACTACAGATAAGCCAAATTAGCCCTTTTCAAATTGTTTGACTGGGTCAGAGTTTTGTTTTACTATGGGTTTATTTACTTATTATAATTTGAATGCTTAGACAGGGTACTACCCACCATTCTCCATATGATCTGTCATATTTAATGCCTTAGACTATAACTCAAGCTCTCATTACCTGTTTGTGAACGTGTAATTAGCTTCTGGGATGTCAGATCTCCTACGAAGTTAAAGGGGACACATTATCTTTTACTTGACAATTTTTAATCACTCTATTAGGCTTACAATTATCTAATAGCAATACAACTACAGAGAAAACTATTAAAGAAAATTTTACTAAAATAGGATTTACTAAAAACCTAACTTGTAATACATAATAACTTTAATTATAACATAGTCTTGAAATATATTAGTGAAGAAGTTACTTTCCTTTTCTTGTCCAGTGATTTTGTCAGAAACATGAGTGTGAAAGAAAAGTAATTTTAAAATTAAAAATATTTAATTTAATTTGCATTTCCCCAATAGCTAAGGATGAAAAGATTTCACCTTACTGCACTCAGGATGGCAATCATTTGGACAATGAAGATATCAATTTAAAAAATCAAATGAAAATAAATGTTGGTGGGAATGTGGGGAAAAAGGATCCCTCTCATTCAATGCTGGTAGGAGTGCAGACTTGTACAACAACTATGGAAATGAGTATAGAGAAATCTGAAAAAGATGAAAATAGATCTACCATCTGACCCAGCTATTCCTCTCTTAGGCATCTACCCTAAAGTCTCCACTCTTCATTTCAGATATATTTGCTCAACCATGTTAATAGCTTTTCTATTCACAATTCCTAAGAATTGGAATCAACCCAGATGACTACCAACTGACAAAGGGACAATGGAGATTTTATACAAATACAGAAATGGATTCTATCCAGCAATCAGGAAAAATGAAAAAAAATTAAGGAATCATGGTCAGGCTTGGAATAAATCATAATAAGCAAACTCACACAGCACAAAAAGACAAACACCAAATGTTGTTCCTTATATGTGGTTTCTAACCTGGAACAGCTTGAGCTGCAGGTATAACTTATAGGCAACCTAAGGGAAAGATAATAGGAATGGAAGGGTTTCAGTGGAAGGGAAATGGGAGGGTAGGGAGAGATATACACAAACTAAAGCCAAAATGAATTAGTGCCATAGAAAACTTTCCCCTGAATAGCAAACAAAAAAATATAATCCTCAATATGAATATTGGGGGATCGTCTGGACAGAAGTGCCCTGGAGAGGGTGAGATGAAGCCTAATTCTGTAACTATTGGCTTTGGCTTTTAACTCCTAGTGGCCAAAATAGGTTACACCCCACTTAGAGCCTATGAGGTCCTCCAAGCAAGACAGGCTTCTGTAAAAGCATCTGATTACTTGATTACTTGACTGAGGTAGAAGGCCCTCTTGATGAAGACACCACAAGGTGCCAACACAGAATACTATGAGATCATACTGGAATCTCGAAAAACAATAGTTCTCCAATAGCTAGTTCTTATAGTTCTGGAAAGTACTATATGAGCTTCTGGAAGAGAATAGCCAATAGTGTTGTAAACAAGTAAGGGACCTTGTTATATGAAAGCAACCAGCTGGACAAGATGTACACACCTGTGCAATTGTGGCACTCAAACTAGGTATGTAACCAATAGCTCTCTTATTGGCTAAGAAACCTGCTTAATGGGAAGTAACTCAGTTGGTATTGGGAAGCAAATTAGAATCCAATAAGGACAATGATCATGGACTATAGTAAGAAGTTCCCACTAGTCTTTGGACAAAAGAAAGGCTGCACCCATCAAAATCTCTCTAACTATGCTTATCCTCTTTAACCTGTGCTACTCTGCTACTCTCACTCTCCAATGGAGAATCTGTTTTTCTTTCACATAAGGCATCAAAAGCTTGGGACAACCAAAAATATATCAACATGACCATGAAATGAGATGAGCCACCTCTTGCACATCAGCTAGGGTCCAGATGAAACCACAGAGGAATTGGCAAATTAAGCAGCAAGCCTGTCAACTTGTGCTAGGGTGTTGGTAATAGATATTGGGACATTCAAAACATACTAAAGCAGAACTCCAGAAGTTGCTGAGAGCTTAACACTAAAGTAGACTTATACCCATCAAGGCTCAGGAAACATTGTGGAGGAGGGGGGAAATTGTAAGAGCCACATGTGAGAAGTAGTATCCAGAGGCATTGCCCCCACCAAGGACTGAGTGTTGCTCTCCCAAGTCATACCCATAATGTTAGTAACCCACTAAGGAGGGCCTTCAGTGAAATGGGGACAGGAAGGGAGGAATGGTACTAATGTATAAATTGTCCATATAAGTTTCTACTTAATAAAATGCCTTTAGGTTTGGAGAGATGGCTCAACGGTTAAGGCACTTGCCTCCAGTGCCTAAGGCCCCGGGTTCAATTCCCCAGTAACCTCATAAGCCAGACCCACAAGGTGGTGGCTCTGGTGCTCCCTCTCTCTCTCTATCTCTCTCTCTGTGTTAGAAAATGAATTAATAAAATATTAGAAAAAAGTCTTTAAAATATTAAAAAATATTAAATAATAATGTAAGTGTATATGAATATTCATATTAAATATAAGTTATACCTTCTAAATCCTAGTAATAGAATAAGGTGGCATCAGGTTACCATTAACAATTAAATAACTGCTAAAGAATGTGGTTTGGAGCAAAGATAAATTGTCCATTAATGAACACAGCTCCATTCTGTTATTCTCCTTCCATTAACATTCCTGTAATAGTACTAGATATTCCAATCAGAATATTTATGATTACCTGATATACTTTTAGGTTGTTCTTCTTGATATTTAATTTGGCTAAGTGGGAGATCAGGAATCTGAGGGATGAAGATTTTCTTGGGTATGTTGAAATGTCCAGGAAGGCTTATTTCTGATGCATATAAAATGGATTTTGGCTTCTTCAACTTTGACATATTAAAGAGCCAAAGACACTGTAAATAAACATAAAATTGAAATGTAATTTTCTAAACTTTTAACTCTACACACAGTACCATTATGTACTTAGACAATACATTTGAGATAAAGGACTAAATTAGTTCTTTAGAGACATTATTATACAAACGAGTAGAAGGTAACGCTAATACATCCAAATGTTGTTATAATGCTTACAGTCTTGAGGAGCTAAGGCTTTCAAAAATACTCTATTACTGAATAATCTTGTAATATTAATTTCCTTGAGTTGAAATTGATGATACTTCTTATCTTCCCATCAGGTACTGATATTATCATTAGTAGTACACTGAGTCTCCTCTTTCACCACTGATAGATTTATGAATATATAAAATAACTAGATATCATCTATCTAAAATGTCCAATAATCATTCATACCTAGATTTTATAGATGTAGTACATTTAATCACTAATTATAATTCATCCAACAATCTAGAATAATACTGTCCTTAATAAAAACTCTTACAACTTAAGACAAGCATGTTATTAGGGACATTATTAATTCAATAGAGTGAAGTTATCATGAAACAGATGTCAAGGGGGAGACAAAAATAAGGAATATTCTTTTTTTGTGGTTTTTTGAGGTAGGGTCTCGCTCTAGTCCAGGCTGACCTGGAATTCACTATGTAGTCTCAGGGTAGCCTTGAACTCAAAGCGATCCTCCAACCTCTGCCTCCCCAGTGCTGGGATTAAAGGTATGCACCACTCGGTCTGGCAAGGAATATTCTTTAGATTTCTAGAAACTCACAGTCTTTCAAGCGAAAGAGGTAAATAAAAGTAAACCTCGTATGAAAGATAACTTATTAAATAAAAACATAAATAGAAAAATAATTTGCCCTTGCGAGAAAGTTAAAAATAGAAAGTATTTTGCTATAGACAAGATCTTTCAACCATTTTTATTTCAATAAATTGCTTTGAGGAGAGGTCATAAGAAAAATATTAAAAAGAAAAAAGTGGGGAAAATAGCCCTGTGATAGGCTGATCATTAAAAAAACTCATTAAAATGCAAAATTATAAAATTATTCATTATAATAGTGTAACAGCAGGTGTATGTATGCCTTCCCAAATTATCTTTTCAATGGACATAAGAGTTGCAGTTTAATATGAAGATTATTAACAACTTCTTAGAAACATTATGGATGGCTTAATGTAGAAGAGGTTAAAGTCTTGGTATTTAATACTTTTGATCTATATAATCTGAACTTTAAAATCAAGATCAATATTAAAATATCTTAATTGTTAGAAATTTAGTTTAGGCTGCATTGATTTTCTGGCATCCAGAAAATTCATTTCATATATTGTGAAATATTTTGTTGATATCCAATAAACTGGAACAATGATGAAAAACATTAAATTATATTTAAGTTACAAAGCAGAGTATGCCTTACAGCATCATAAAAGAGAATTCTTGAAGTAATCTAGGAAGCAGGCCTCTGATATCTAGGAAAAAGTAACAATGGATGTTCCAAGGACACAGTGGGATATACATGTATCACATATTTGAAAAAAAAATAATAAGAAAGACTTTTTTCTGAGTGGGGGTTTCTGTGTGAATGGATTTTGATGGAAGAGTTCAGGTACTGAAGGAATGGTCATGTGAATGTCCTAAGGTTATTAGCTTTGATCTGAAAAGTATAAATCCAGTAGACGAGGAAGCATGGAAAAGAAACATGAGAATGGTTACAAAAAAATCACTTTGCCTGCTTATTGAAAATAGATTATAACTTATTTAAGCTATAATGATAGGGTTAATAGTAATATTATGAGTGATAACAATAACAAACATAGCAGCATTCACAATAGTTTACATACACATTGTACTTATAATTTACTAGGTAATATGGTAAGTATTTTTTATAATTATGTATTCAAAGATTTTCAGTATCACTATATTTAAAATGTTAAAATAGAACCTGTAGGATGTTTAAGTAACCATTCTATTGTCACACAGCTGGACAGTGATAAAAGTCTCCATGCTCAGCTTGGTAATCAGACAGTAGGCATGATTCTTACAACAGGTATAACATGTAACTACTCATTCCTTTTCTGTAAATTTAATTGTTCATGAGTGAGGCCTGAGTTCTCTAGAGTACTCCAATATTCAACCACAGAGGATAATTACTGTGAGTTAAGGATTAAGCTTTGAAGTGTAAATTTGTACTGTAAAATTCAGATGGTCTCATATTCAATGAAGATAAAAAAACAAATACAGTACACCAATGAGTTGTCTTTTGGGAGAAAAAATTCATCAATTTGTATGTGAAAATGTTATAATTGCATAGCAATGTATGCATACAGTTGTTATAATTACATAACAATGAATCTGTACATTTGTAAAAGTTATTGAAGGGCATCATCTGTTCTCTAGACTTACCTCAATTTTTGTTAGTCCAAGGAGGGCGATGGCCACACGGATGGTACTGCTCTCCAGGGTGCCAGTTATCAACCTCCGTTCATATTCAACAGTAGACATCTGTTGCTGTGCTGCAAAAGCCAAGGCTTTTTCCTTGGATTCATTAGTGAGAGGTAATTTAAGGTCCATATCTAGGACCTGATGGGGTTGGCAGCTCACATACAAAACAGGATCTTCCTTACCATGATCTAGGAAAAGTAAAAACATTCCTAAATGATTGCCCTGGCTTGTTATCAAGGAATGATTTGCGAGGTTCAAGATATAAAACTGGAGTTATAATTTTCATTAAAGTGAGAAGTAATAAAGTGATAACACATTTATTGTTATTCTAAATCAGTGAATCAAGAGTAAGTCTTTAAGAATAAATTATATGTTCTTGGCATTCCATAAGAGAAGTTCTAGTTCAATTGCTCTATGATAAAAAATCAGTGTACTCTGCTGGCTGGCAGCATGGATATATGATTAGAATCAGTGCAGCCTCCTTTTTAAAGACACTTTTATTTCCAATTAAAACCTTTTCCAGTGTTCATGCTTAGCCTCATCTGTAATTTCTGTAATCAATGATACAAGTTCACACACCTCTATCTGGTAGCACTATCAAAAATAAGATGGTAGGGAGAATAGAAATAAACTTAGGAAGATAAGGACTGGCAAGACACAATATTTTGTTTCATTGACAACTTTATATATAAATGTTTTATTCTTTCAGGGCTAATAATTAACAATGAAGGGGCCACGTTTAAATTCTAGGTTATATAATACCATATGGATTTTGAAAATATAGTGATTTCCAAACTATATGAGTGATAGACAGTTTTGTTGAGCAATATTTTGTACACTAATTTCAATATACGTGGGAAAACTGAAAAAAGGATTAAAAAAGAAATCACCAGTGATGCTATTAATTAGTGAAATAATAATCTATTTCACAGATATCAACACAATAAACTGGGTCATCCAAAATTTAAATACAAACTTCAGAGAACTGCTATAAAGATGCTTGATGACTATGCAAAGAATAATACTGTCTTTCTATTTTATAAATGAAATAAAACATGTATAAAATACCTTTTTGTGGAGAAATGGTGTAGTCAATTGGAGCTGGAGGCTTCATTATAGGGAACTTGGAAGGCAAGGGTATCATACCTATTCCTTCCAAGACATATATTAAATCTCCAATCTAAAACACAAGCATGTAATACTAAATTTTAAGCATTCATTAAAATATAATACATATTCATACAACAATGAAAATCTGCACACTATAACAACTTTTATGCATGCTTATTTATTGATTTTATTAAATACAATGTTGCATATATAAACCCCGTATCCATCACCAAAATTCTGCTGAGGGTCTTTGTTGGGGTAATTTGTGTACCTTGTGGGGACCAAAAGGCCTCAGTTACTCTCTGCAGGGATGGGGTAACATGATGTCTCAGTCTATTTCCACCCATCCCAAGGCTGTTAAGATCTTTCCACCCCCTTTTCTGCAATGATTCTTTTCCAACAACCTGTGTTTTAATTAGATAGACAAAATAAAATTTAAGCATAACCATAAATTATTATGTAAATAACTTTGTATATAATGAGACAGGGAGGCTGATTATGCAGATCCCAGAAGATCAGTAAAATATTCTCAGGAAATATTTAACTTACAATATTTTTTAATTGCAAGAAAATTCCCCTTTATTAAGTAACACTATCACTATTATGAAGTTTTACAATGTGTATAAATATATAAGAGACTATTTTGAAGTGTGGGCTTTAAAAATGAACAAGTGGATACCTTTAAATATTTTATAATATTTAGGTATGAAGAACAAAGTACAGTTACAAGAGGGAGCAATGCAAGGGCAGAAACATGATAAGCTGAAAGTTCAGTATTGGTAAGTATATATGTTTTTATTTGACACCACAATTAGGGTATTAAATTGAAGGAAAGTTTACTAGATATCTAAACTGTAAAACTATCTATAAAACTAGATGAAATTACTTTCCAGAGCCTAGTATTAAGTGAACTAAATTGGAGAGAGAGGGTTTCTAAAAAATTATCATACAATCATAGTGGGTAAATCTGACTAGATCCTGACTCGAATCTTACAATTACATGAGAGAGAAACATAAAAACAATAATGAGACAATCAGGAAATTTTAACATAAATGAATTTACAAAAGAATTACAGTAATTTTAGTAATAATGGCATCATTGAGTATGCCCAAGAGTCTTTGTTAGAGAGATACTAAGTTATGAATAAAATTTTGTAGTAATTTGTATTTGCCTCATTATATTTACAAAATTGTATGACTATACTCTGTTGAAACTTTATGAATGATGCAATTTATATTTACTGTACTTTAATCCCTGCAGTTGCACATAGAGAAAATCTGAATCTACTACCTTAAATTATGACTCATTTACATAAAGATTATTTTGAGTTGAAGGTAGCTGCAAAGAAATATTTAAAAATATTTTGGTGGCTGAAGATATTGCTTGGTGTTTAAAAGTGCTTGCTTATATATATGAAGTTGATTCTCCAGTACACGTTTAAAGCCAGATACATAATGTTGTATGCATTTGGAATTCATTTGCCATGGCAGGAGGCCTTGGCATGTCCATACCCACAAACTATGTCTGTCTCTTTGCTTTTTCTCTCTCAAACAAACAAACAGTTCTCTCCCATTCACCTAAAAGCAGAATATTCATTTATAAGGTGTCCTTCCTTACTCTCCATCAGGAAGGTCAGACGTTGACCAAAAAGAAAAAAAAAAAACCCTAACCAGCCTGTAGATGGTACTGCATTAACCTACATAACAAAATATCATCCATTTGCCTTGTCTATAAACTCAAAGTCCCCTTTCTTCCTCCTGTCATATCTTAACATTTTTTCTTTAATGAAGCTGCAAAGTAAGTAGGATTCTAATCGAATTTTTTTGACATGTACTCATTTTATGGATATATTTATGAACTTCATATTTTAATAACCTTTTTTATCTGTGGAACTTTATAATTTCTTTTTTATTTATCAGTTAAGAACTACATCCTATGGGGACTAAGAACCTGGGTTTCTAGGGGCAATTTCTACTACAAGAGAGCTACAGAGAAGCTACACACCATTAGAAGCTAGCCAAAATAGCAATATTTGGCTCATTTAACCTATATTGATCTCATTCTTTGATGTAGATTCTCTTTGTATTTTTCAGAAGTCCTTGAGAGACCTGGGGACAACACAATTCCACCAAAAAGACATTGGGTGATGGCTGACATCCGGGAAAGAGAAAAACCACACCTAGCCTTCACACAGGGCCCAAATGAAACCTAGGAGAAAGTGACAAGACAAACAGGAGACCAACCACCATAGCATTAACCCATGAAAGGTCAATGGATACAGACACCAATGATTCCCAACACAACCCAGGGCAAAGATCCAGAGATACTTAAGATCTCAATGATAAAACAGACTTAAAATTCACCCACTATGACTTAGGAAAGTGAATGGAAGTGGGGGTGGAAAGAATGTAAGAGCTATGGTGGGGGAGAATATACACGGACATCACTGCCCTCAGCAACAACACACAAAGGGGGAAGAAAAAAAAGAAAAACCTGGCTACCTATGGTGCAGTTCATAACCCCCTAACCTATGAACAAATCCAGTATGGGCAACTAGGAAGTACCCCAGTGGGTAAGAGACAGGGAGGCGGAAACAGGACACCATCACAAGATTTGCTCATACAATGTATGTACTTATTAATAATAAAAATATTTTAAAAAGAAGAAAGTAACATAAAAGGATATATCATGTCAATAAAGCAATTATGGATGCATACCAAGTTTTTGAAATGGCAGGGATTTTAGAAATAGAGTGCATACAAAAAATAAGTATTTAGCTAAAAATATGAGTACTCAAAATTGTGCCAAATACAATGAAAACAACCATGATTGCATTACTTAAAGATGACATTTGGTAAGATATTACATTTCCTTCTTGTCTGTCCATGACAATTTATATTTTAATATCTTTTAAATAAACAGTGGAATTTCAAAAAAAACTATAAACAGTAGAGAGAAAAATATATTTACTTCTGTGTATGCATTTTATATTGTCCATCATCAATTCTATTTTAAAACTCTATATGAAATAGAATGAACATACCAGGGAAGAACGTATAAGGTTATAGATTTTAAAATGCTTTCTGATAAAACTGTTTAAATAGAAGAGAGACGCATCCTAGAAAATAATTCTCCATTGGAAAGGTAGATTGCTAGTTGATGATTATTTCAATGTTAGAACTCAAGTGTTGTTGGGAAAGGCTGAAGTTAAAAACTATTGTTAAAAAAGTTCTAAAGTTGGAAGTTTCCTTCCTCTGTTTATATCCACATGAATTCAAGCAAAGCCTAGTGGTTTCCTACATGATAACCCAGTATTACGTAGAAGAGATAAATCATTTGCAGAACACTATAGTGCAGATAGATCAATGTGTCGATCATTTCTGTGTAATTAGTATTTGTGTGTTTCATAAAATATTCTATTTTCTTCATCTCCCAAGAGATCCTATTCCTCATGGATCAAGTTCTGATTCAGCTTGAAGTTTTTCCATCTAAGCTTCTGCATTTCATTTTAGATCAGAAATTTCATTGGATTTCTGGCATCCAAAAGCATGAACTTTTTAGAGCTTTTGTGCATTTTCTCCTAAGCTAAGAATTTTACTGCCAATGATGAAAGTTTTTAAAAATATTTTATTTATTTATTTTCAAGCAGAGAGATGCACGAGAGAGAGAGGAAGAGAGAGAGAGAGAGAGAGAGAGAGAGAGCGAGCAAGCACAAGGGCCACCAACTTGTGGGTCGGGCTTATGTGGGTACTGGGGAATTAAACCCAGGGCCTTAGGCACTAGAGGCAAGTGCCTTAACCGCTGAGCCATCTCTCAAGATCATTTTTATTTGGAAATTTTATAAAACTAATTCTACTTTCAAGTAGTTACAAAATTTATTTTCTTTCTTGTATGAACATTCAAAAATGAAAACAATTATGCTAGTAGAAATGTGTTTTCTTAAAAACACATAAAAAGCTACTAAGTAGAGTCATAATAATGTTTCAGCTGGTGGGTCTCAAAGACAAAAGAGTTGTCACATGTTTAGTAAGAACAAGAGTAGATTAGGCAGGCTTAATTCAATATTTGATTTCCAGATAATCATGTAATTGAAGTGTCAATATAATTTAAATATAAAATAGATGTATTTCCATACATAAATAATTGTAATCTGATGAAATTCTCTAAATTTGATATTGTGTTTCTGTAGATTTTTTCTGGCAAAGTTGGATATATGAAATCAAAAGTATGCTTAATAAATTGAGATATTGAATTAAGTTTGATTATGTATTATTTAATTTAGTCAAGTACATATTTCTGTTGCAGTTACCTTCTTATTGCTGGGGAAGACACAAGACCAAACGCAGATTATGGGAGGAAAGGTTTTATTTAAAGCTTATAGAATCAAAAAGGAAACATCATTCATGGCAGTAGCTGACTCATTTAGCATACATAGCAAAGAGAAATAAATGCCAGCTGAAGCAAGCACCAATAGTCAGAAATAATGAACAGCCAGAGATCAAATAAATATTTACAGAATTTAGGACTGAACTACAAGATTCACCCCCATTAACACCTCCACCAGAGACCCAGGTAGGAAGCTTAAACTTAATCAAAAATGTCTGAGATTATGAGGGCCATACATTCACATCCAAACCACTACAAAGGGTATCTTTAATAAACTGAGATACTTAATTAAGTTTGAATATATTTCACTTATTAAGATAAGCATGTTACGATATGTCATTTCATAATTTAGGAAAAAATGGTCTGACTTTGAGCAGATCTTACTAAGCGAACACTCAAAAGTACAGAGAATTGAATGCCACATACTCTCCCTCATATGTGGTCCTTAACCAGTTAACCATTTTCTCTATGCAGACTAGGTGAATTGAGAGGTTATGAATGCGGTGTAAGGGAAGGGGGGGGGAATGAGTTAAGCATGAGGCTAAACCAAATTAGGTTCAAAAACATAAAATCCTCACGAGCATACTGTAACCTACAGAGCAAGTAGTGGGCATCAACTGGCAAGAGGGGCCATGAGTAGTAGGGGAGAATGTCTAAGCCTGTGAGTAATTGAGCAGTCTGACAACCCCAGGTCCCAGCCACTGGTTCCTTCCCTCACTGAGCTGTTGACAAAAGTGAACCATGAGGTTCCAAAAACTAGACAGAATTCTGTCAAAGCTTTTGAACGCCCTCCCCAGGCCTGAGGCAAAACCCTATTGCTGAAGAAACCACAGAATGCCATGGATCAGCATCAAGAGACCATCCGAGGTCTGGAATGGTAACCAGCCCCCAGATTGCAATTAATGCAGTGCTGGAAGGTACTACACAAGCTGCCAGGGGAATCAGATCAACGACAGCTGGACAGCCTCAGGTCCCAGCCACTGGTTCCTTCCCTCACTGAGCTGTTGACCAGAGTGAACCATGAGGTTCCAAAAACAAGACAGAATTCTTTGAAACCTTTTAAACACCCTCCCCAGACCTGAGGCAAAACCCTATTACTGAAGAAATCAGAGAATGCCATTGATCAGCATCAAGGGACCCTTCGAGGTCTGGAATGGTAACCAGCCCCCGGATGGAAGTTAGTGCAGTGCTGGAAGGCACTACACAAGCTTCCAGGGGAAGTTGAACAACGACAACTGGAGTAAACAGACCACTGGCATGAAACACAGTCTGCGGCCATGAGTAAGCTGACCACACCTCCTAATGTGAGAGTACAGCAAACAAGAAAGGAGCACTTGTGCAATGGAGGAGCCTGGGCCTGGGGGAGACAATCAACAGCTATTAAATTCGGCCAAATATTCCACTCAGTGAGGGGGAACCCTTGATTGGAACTGGGGATTCAGGGTAATATGCCCCTACTCTGGGCTACCAAGAAAAGATGCATTATACGAGCGACTGATGGAGAGGCTACTAAAAATAGAATCTTGGTAATACAGAATGGTGTATATTTGTTAACCTATACTGATCTCACTCTCCAATGGAGATTGTGTTTGTATTTTTCAGGATGCAGCCAGAGAGCTGTGGCCCATATAACCCTACCAACCAACCGCTTGCAGAAAGCTGAGATCCAGGCAAGAGAAGAGCCATCACAGTCATATCGTGGAGGATCCTTATAGATCCCTGCAGAGAATGACAGGTTGAACAAGGGACCCACAATCACAGCCATTCATTTAACACAGGATAAGCCAGTGAGACACAAACCAACGAATCTTGACACAAAAACCCCTAAGCTCACAACATTAAAGCAGCCTTAATACTCACCCACCACAACTCAGGGAACTGAGCAGAAAAGGGGGTGGAAAGATTGTGAGAGCCATTGTGGGGGAGAATATCAGAGGCATGGCACCCCTCAGTAACAACACACTTGGGTCAGGAGAACCTGGCTGAATATTAGGCTATCCATGGTCCCCTACCACAAAGACTGATCCAGACAGCCCACAGAGGAGGATATCCAGCTGACTGGGGATGGGGAGGGGGGCAATGAGGAATTGGGGATAACAACTCATGGTTGGCCCACTAAACAATGTAACTCATTATGGACAATAAAAAAAGATAAACATGTTACTATCTTAGCAGCCTATTTCAAAGAATGAAATTAAGCTAATCTAATGAGAATTTTAGTATTTTCTAAAATCATATTTTAAATAAATTTAAAAGGGATTTTTAGGTATTTGATTAATTTACTAATAACCAATAACTATAATAATTTTTCACAATTTTTATATAAAAGGCATATAATAGAAATCTTAAAGTATTTCTTCCTACATTGTTAGGGGTAGAGTTCAGGACATTATGCATGCTAGGCAAATGCTCTAACACTGAACTACAATCCAGCCCATAAAACTGCTTAAAAATATAAAAACAAGGTTGTTTCTGTTTTTCCAAGTGTCAAATTTGTGTGTAAAAGTAAACATATCTTACATTATTAACAGGGCATTTTTACATTAAAAAATTTTACATATATGAGATAAGTACTATCTTCTGATTACCATTATTATTATTAGTAAGTCAATTATAGCAGGCATGTAGGTATATATTCTGTGAATTATAAATTTCCACCAAGGCCTCAAGGAAGCATATGACAGTGTCATTCTGGAAAGGAATAAATATTCCTTCTTCAGTCTCATTCTCTGACTTCTCTTTCAATTATTTAGTGTCTCCCCTCTGTTGGTTTTTAGAGGGTTAGTAGCAATTCATTCCCCAGATGAATCATTGAGGAAATACTGACACTGTTTGATTCCTAACTGAAGACTTGAAAGACATAAGTAAAGAATCTGCACATGTCATGCCAGACCTCTGATTCACAGAAACTATTAAGTAAATACTAGGCATATGGTATATTCACCAATTCCAAACTACTCCAGAAGGTGAAAAACATAGCTTCACACTGAATTATGTAGAGGAGGATCACAAGTTTGAGTCATGCCTAGACAACTTAGTGAGAGTAAAGGGGTTGGCCAGAATATGTGAGTTCCAAGGCTCAATTCCTAGTAATGTTTAAAAAATACTATAGGCTAATAAATATGTTTGGTTTTAGAGAAACATTGTAAACCTAATGATTTATTACATAACAATACCCCACACACATATTAGAGCCACAAACAGGTAAGTATGCCTCCAGTCTGCTTTCATGATTCTTCCCTATGAAAATTTTATCCACTTGTAATGGGCTGTTTTAATACTCTTGAGAATATGCTTTGGCTGTGTAAATTGAGGAATGAAATTATGTACATTTCCAATGTCTCCAGCTCCCTTCAAATTGTCAGCAATGATTAGTTCATTATGGAGGAAATCAAAGGTGGAAGAAGCACAGAACTCAGCTGTATTCTTACCTCCTTGTTGCTCAGGATAATGGCACAGTAGCGAACGTGTATATCAAAAGGAAGATAGAAAAGTTCAAGACTTGAAGATCCTTTTGCTTCCACGAAAAGTGTTTGTGTTGAGCAGAAGAACTCTCTGATGAAATTAGACTTAATTGCTATAAAAATGACATATAACTGGTTGACATATAGTATTTTAAGTGCTATTCAAATGAAGATATTGTTTCATTTACTAACTCATATTTTGGGATTCAAAAGATGAGGAAATTATTATAACACAAGAGGGTAATGCATATATTTTAAGTAAAATTTTGATGACCTGAGCTCAAGGTTTCTATAACAAATTCATAATCATGTCTATTTACTAAAGATTCCTAAATAATTTCATGAAATTGGAAACATCATTGTTATTTAAATTTAACATAGATATAAACTAGTCATTTAGATAGTAAAATAGTCATATATAAATCTCCAGTTTGGGTGGACTATGATAGTTCATATTACAGAGTAATGGACAATTTGTTTAGGAAATCACATGTGTACATACATATATTTACTAGTTTGGAAACATGTCAGTTTCCTTGATATTGCCTCATATATGGTAAAATGGTAAGCCAGTCTACCCAACAAGCCCTCTATTAGAGTGCAATACTAATGAAGTGACACTACTTCAGCAATATACTTTTTTTTCTTTTTTCTTTCTCTTCCCTTGACTTTAAAACCAAGGAGTCAAATAACTGTAAAGTATCAGAGACCATATGGTCCCCATGTAAATATTCAGGCCAACAATCCAAACAAGGAAAAAGTTACCTTAAACATCATATATGTGACTATGGAAGCCTTTGACATGAGTCAAGCTCCAGCCTCCATCTTATATTAACTGTTGGAGAGACCTTGAACAAAACTCATCCATCTGAGCTCAGTCAACCCAGAAATTTGTGAGAAAATATCCACAAATTATTTTATGTTGTTTTATGCTACTATAAGTGTGCTAGTTTGCTCTGGAGATATGGATAAATAGATCATTCCTACATTTCTTTTCCTGCACATCACTTTATCAATCTTTTTTTCAATTAGCAATAATCGCGCCTCGGATAAACCTCATTGGCTACGATACTGCCACTGCACAAAGCTTCAATCTTTTTATTTTACTCAACATACTGAAAACTTTAATGGAGCATGGTTAAACACATATTCAAACATTAAACTTTTCAATTGCATAATGATCTTCTGAAATGGACAGATTCTTCATAGCTACTTTTGTGTAATTTTGTCCATCTTCTTTAGAATTGCATTTATTTTATAATACAATGGAAATCTGTGTTGTCCTTAATATTCTAATCCTCATGATGCTTATTACTTAAATAACCTAAAACGGATATAAAAACCATATATCAAAACATGTTCCTTGTATGCTACTAAAAGCAAACTCAATAGAGAGGAAAGATATGACAGAGTCCTCAAGTAACTCAAAAGAAAAGATAGAAAATGCATTCTATCTTTATCCAAACAACAGTCTCTAGAGCTTCCGTTTCTGACTCTAATCTTAACCATCTCTCTGTAATTATTATGTGGTTTGTTCATATTATTTTTCATTTAAATATCATACATGGGAAAATATTTAATTGAAGTACTCACAGGTTCTTAAGCCATTTTCAGCGTAGGAAGAGTTTCGAGCATTAGCATATTCACTGCCACTCAAATATTTTCTGTTATAACAAAATAGGGAATAATATGGACTACATAAATAATGTTTAAAACAATTTTCTATTTTAATTAAATATTATAGTTAACTTGAAAATTGTCACTAACTAAAACAATATATATATATATATATATATATATATATATATATATATATATATATATATATATATATCAAGTATCGTCTGGTGTTTATTTTGTATTAGATATTAAAAAAATAGAAATGTTTTTGTTTTTGTTTTTCAAGCTTGAGTTTCGCTTTAGCCCATGCAGACCTGAATTCAATATGTAATCATAGAATAGCCTTGAACTCACTGTGTTCCTCCTACCTCTGCCTCCTAATTACTGGGACTAAAGGCATGTGCCATTAAGCCTGTCTTACATACACTCTTCATAGTAAAGCTACATTTTGGACTGAGAAATCAGTTTTATATTTTTATGAAACTAATTATTGTCATGGTTATTAGAGAAGTATGAAAATAGTTAAATATTATGGTTTCTAAAAGCATTTGATTAATATTTCTGAGTCAAGAAATTTAGTAAAAAAAAAAAAACATTTATATAACCTGTATCGTACTACCCCAAAGACAGGGAGATGATTCAGTGGTTAAAGGTGATTATTTCTGAAGACAGAAAATAACTTATCTCATTTCTGTTTTTGTCAGTCTGTGTACCTCAGACCATTCTATATTTTACTAAATATTCATAAAGCACTGCTAAATCCATAACAGAAGAAGTATCTTTAGACCCTTTATATTCTTAGGGAAAATAATGGCACAAGAAATTAATTAGAGCATATAAGATTTCTTGAAGTCCAGTAGCATGTGAAAGTTAAGGTGTGTTTTTTTTGAAATATTTATGGGTGGTCTAATTTGCTATTCAATAGTATTATGATGTTCTTCTCAATCTAACATGATGAAAATGTTATTGATCTAGTTACCTTAAGGATATGAATAAACAGCTTTAAAATTTACTTTTTACTCATGCCTTTAGAAGAGAAACTACCAAGATCTTTATCATTGTTTTTTACATAGTTATTTTAGGGCTTACTCAAGGTTGTATTTAAACCAAACATAAACTATCAGGATAAAGTCTAGCTTTTAATATATTGTGGAACTGTATATGAGAAAAACAAGTTTTGATTAATTCTATTGCCCATGTGCCTTGTTATTTATATAAAAGGGGCGCAGTGGTCATCTGAAAGGCATGTGAGAACATTATATATATAACCTGTATGCATATATATATATATAAAATATACAGTAATATATATGTATATATATTATACATAAATATACATATATGTACATATATATGATATACAGTAATATATATAATATCTCAAAGGAAGCCTTAAGAGAATAACTATGCATATACAAAATTGAACTATGTTTGAGAACAGGGCAGACATGTTTCTTAATCTGTGCTTTAAGATGAGTTTTCAGAACTCATCATGTGATGAGTACTCACAGATATTCTTAATTGACAAATATGAATTTTAAACTATTTTACACCTGTACATTCTATTTTCTTTTACATTTGAAAGGATACTACAAAAGATGATATCTTTTCTTATATTTTAAGTGCATGATTGCCATAATATTCTAGCTTGGATCAAATCAGATTCTCTAAAGAATACAATGTAAAAGAAAATAATACGAAAATTTGGGATACATAATTCTTATTTTATATCTCAAATTATTTAAGCAGATTTAATTTTCTAATTCATTAAATGTATTTGATATGGAGCTATGTATGCTTATAGATACATTATTGTTGATTATACTTTAACATAGTACAGTAAAAATATTCACATCTAATATGAAGAAATCTACTTATAGTCATTAAAACAGTTTAAAGTGATTAAATATTCCCTTAAGAAGACAAAAAGACAAAAAAGATAAAAAACAAGAACAATTTACTCAAGTGTTTTAGTAATATTAATATAATTTAAAGTAAATTAACATAAAATACCAACAATGCTCTTGTTTTTATGGGATCTGCTGTACTGCCTTACATTTGAATACACTAATTCATATTCAAAGTTCATTAAAATATGTATGAGCTAAATTTTGAAGGTCCTAGTTAAGCATACAATTATCCATAAAATAAGTGCAATAAGAGATAATTATATATTCCTTAACAATTTTCTCAAATAATAATCATAGAAGAAATCATGATATATATAATTCTGAAAGTGTCCTAGAAATGTTCACTTAATAACATTCACCTTTGAAAAATAAACTATACTCATTTTAATCTTAGCAAGGACTGCATACATTTTAAAAGTTTCAATGACTAACATCATTAGTTCCTACATTACCAATAATTAAATTATTGTTTTCTGATACATTTTGCTTTGAAATATAACAATGAAACTGTCAAGTATAACACTTTGATGAACAAAGGTGTAAATATGAAAATAGCTTAAGAGTAGAGGTCGATATATTCATCAATTGAATGATACATTATTTTCTTTACATTTTATAACATTTTTATTTATTTATTGAATGTGAGAGATTGTGACTGTGAGAAAGAGGCAAAGAGAGCAATAGAAAATGGATGTACCGGGGCTTCTAGCCACTGTAATCGAACTTTAGACACATGTGCCACCTCGTACATCTGGATTTACGTGGGTTCTGGGGAATTGAAGTCTGTTCTTTCTGCTTTGCCTTTAACTTTACTACTAAGCAATCTCTCTAGCTATTTCTTTATTTTTCTAAACTGTACCAATATTACTTTTAGTTAAGCTTTACTTTAAATAGCTAATTTTAGTTACTGAAAAGAAATATAAAATATTCTCTCCTTAATATTTTGCTCCTTTACTCAGATGTCAGAATTCCTTTACAAACTACAGATCTCAAAGTGGTAAAACTATTAAAATAAAATTAAAAGATCCTAATAAAAAATTAACAGTTCTTCCCAAAAATGTTAGCTTAAGCTTCCAGACCCAGTTCCAGTAACCTTGTGTCTGGTTCCTATAATCTTACATCCTTGATAAAAGCTAAAAATGTCCTGAATGATTACAAAAAATATATACAAATAAATGCTTGCCTATAACTTCCTGATAAAACTTGTTTGTTCTTCTATATAAAAAGCCTTGTTCAAATCTATTCGGGGCTTTTTGCCTCTGTTCTACTCAAGGACACGCATTGAGCCCCGGCATGCTTGGTTCTTTTTAATAAAACCCTTTACAGTTGCATAAAAGATCATAGTGAGGGTCTTCTTTTGGGTATGGGGTCTTACAAAACAAGGATAAATATAGTTGAAATTAATTATCTAGAAATTCACCTTTATAAATTCACTGGCTTACTAAAATATATCTATATCCCTAAAATCAATACTCCTGGTACTTTAAAATTTCAAATGGTGACATGTTACTGATTACTCCAGTTCTCAGCTACAGTCAAAATATGGGGCCAGATCAACAATTTCACATATATACCTCCTAGAAGCATTGAATCACTATTGATATAGAAGTGTTTGCAGACTTTTAGGTTAAAGTAACATAAGCTTGAAAAACTATACTACTTAAATGTATATTTGCATTTTCATTTATATTAAATTAGTAAGAACTAAAAGACACTTGAATGATAGTGTGATAATGTAAATTAAATATGATGAATAAAACTATTATATAATTTTCTAAATAACAAGATCCCTTGAATACTAAATTCTCAGGACTTATCCTCAAATATTTAAGGGTATAAAATTATAGCTATTTACTGAGGATTTGGGAACTTTGCAGATATCGTTACTTGTGATGCCAAATACGAAAATGTTGTTGATTCTACAAGAATGACACTGAAATAAATAGAGAAAAATATTGTCAATAATATAGCAACACAATTTAGATAATAACAAAACATTTTTCTTTCACATTTCCTCATGATTTATAAAATATATTCAGAATCAAAATAAAAAGCAGTTAAAAATAAAGGCATTCTTATTTTGCAACACAAAGCATATATTCTAGAAAACAGAAAGATCTAAAGTAGAAAATGTGAAATAAAATACCTTTATATAGAAAAGCAAATATATTATTTTATATAGAAACAGTAATTGTTTGAATCTGAAATAGTCTCAAAAAGTCCATATGTTGAATACTTGTTCACCAGTTGATAGTGCATTGGACGTTTTGATACATGGGGCATAGCAAGCAGAGAAGGAAGCCACTTTAGGTATGCCTCTGAAGGTTTGTCTCACCAAGGCTCTGGATTGTATCTTGCTTACTGCTTTCATGATTTGAACTGCTTGCTTTCACTATATGATCAAACTATCATGAACTAAGCTGTTATCCCATGACTTTCCTTCCTCCCTTCAATTAATTAGTCAAGTGTTTTGATCAGAAAAATGAAATATATAGCAAAAGATAATAGTGAATTTTCATTGCAAAGGAGTTAAAAACATAAATGACTCTCCAGTTATATACCAGAAAATAAAAAGGAAACAAAAAGTAGTGTTAATGCAAGCCAGAGCTGTGCACATTTAATATTTTCTAATTACATTATATATATATATATATATATATATATATATATATATATATATATATATATATATAAATTCTAGGGATGTGATCAAAAGCATGTGTAAGGCTTAAGGTTCCAGTCACAACAATGAAAAGAAGAAAAGATTAACACTTTATTAATTAAATATTCCATTTTCAAACATCAAATAAAAATTCAGTACTGTCTCTTCACTAATACACATTCACTCAATAAAATTCTGTTCTTTATCATAAATCCAAAATCATTCTGAGCTATACAGCAAATTTAAAGATTCCACTTTAACAAATTTAAAATATCCATTATAAGCATTCCCAAAGAACAAAATTAACTGTGATTAAAGAATAGAAGGATTGATCACAATATAGCATCAATTATAGAATATAGTATAAACTATTTAGAAATTGTAGTTATAAAAACTGGTAATAGATATGAATAAAATTCAAGAGTTTACAATAATAAACTTCAACACATTGAAAAATGAATAATCTTGAAAGATAAAGTTAAAAAGACAGTTTATATCATCTTAAGAACACAGAGAAAATGAAATTTAATAAAGCAAATCAAAACTAATACCAAGATAAGAGGCATACCATTAAGCACATCAATATGTGGGTATTAGAATATAATAGTTGAAAAAAAGATAGGAAGGGAGTGTGGGTGGATGGAAGAAAATGTTCAAAGTGGAGATGAAAACAAAAGCTGAATAGGTTTACAGAAAATTTTCCATATTACCACAAATACATAAACAATTAAAATAAGTAGGAAATTTAATATAACAAAATTAAATACATGCTGTTATAGTTTTACTTATGTGTAACTTAAAAGAGGCTTTATATAAATGTTTAACATTTGGCTCTCAAGGTGGATTCTAATCCAATCTAAATAGTATCATAAAAAAGTTGTTTTTTGACAATAAAACAATTGAAAAAATATACTAATCAAGTGCACATTTACATTTTAATATACATTAACCTAGTAAGAACTAAAATACACTTGAGTAATAGTGTTTTATCATATATATATATATATATATACACACACACACACACACACACACACACACACACACACACACACACACACAATTTAGGTCTTTCCTATCTTCTTATTTCACCCTCTCTACTACTGGGATTATAGGCATGTACCAACATGCCATGACAGACCTGCTATGTTTTTAACATTATTTTGTGTGATAATGTCCAGTAGGTAGGTCTCAAGGCGATATTCCTGTCTCAGACTCCATTGTACATTAGCTTATGTGCATGTAGCATGTAGCCTTGCATTAATGCTAAATTTCAATTAAGATAATTATTATAGAGTTTAGTGATATAAGTTTATTTACTTACTAATTATATCCATGTATTTATTATTTTGAAAATAAATGGTCAAAACTGGGTATTATGTTGCACATACATTCAAGATATATATACCTAAATACTGTTATCCATTTTAAATTATTTTAAGTATGTAATTGTTAATAACTAATTCTGAAAATTTCTATAATGTAATATTAAAAGCTAAATTAATTGTTACAGTGATTATAACTTAAAACAGTTACTGCATTATATAAAATATTAAATGATATTAATCTCCTTTTATATTGATTTTAAAAATGTATACATAAGCATGCATAATTTTATACATGATTTCACAAGTTAAAATGTTCATTTATATTTTAAATATTTTTAATTTATCATGTCTGATAAGAAAGTATTCTGCACAAGTCCTTCAATTAGCCAAGTGAGGCAGTAAAAAAGTTTGTAATTTCATTAGTCAATATACTTGAGGGAAGGGAACTTGGGTTCAAGGCCAATCTGGCCTACAAAGGGAAACTTTATCTCAAATAAAATAAAAAAAAAGAAAGAAAAATAATCCCACAATTAGACATCCTGCCCATTACCGAACTAAAACTCAATATACTACATGAATAAAACCATAACCTTAGCCTTTTAGCTAAGACAAATTGTAAAAAGTAACTGGGAGGAATACCTAGAGGATTTTCCCCTTACCCAATGACTGAATGCTGCTTGCACAATTTATAGCCCTCAACCCTATGATGCCTATTCCCAATCCTACCTAGGAGGACCCTCAGTGGAATGGGGGCAGGGAGGAGGGAAATGGTTGTACCAATACCTGACTTGTTCACAAGTTTCTACTAAGTTAATAATAATAAGTAAATATCAACATCTATAAAATTATCCCTTATGTACACATAGAAATCCTAAATTCAGTACTAATTATTTCAGTAAATATTTTTTTCAGAAAATTTTATCAACAATGATTTGCATTTATAATAAACTTCTAAAAGCATGGCCATATATTGATTATAGGAATTACAAATGGTAAAACATTAAGTAATAAATAATAAAATACTTAATAGATATTAAATTATATTGACACTTCTGTTCCAAATATAAGTGTTGTGACTGATAATTTACTCATCACAAGTGGATTCTTCCATTTTCTCCCTCAACTTGTAATTTTTTAGAAAATGACTTTAATAATCATTGAGATTACAGTAAAAATTTCATATTCATTTCATTGCAAATATTAAAAAATCTCACAATCCTACATATACATTGAATTACAGGATTAAATATTATGAACTAAGTTTTTCATTGCATTAATATTTTTGCACAGTGATAGAATCAGTAAGAAGTATATAACAAATTACAAATTAAAAATCCACTCAATATAAAAAATAGAAAGCTTTCTGACAAAATGAATTTAATGTAAACCAGTAGCAATTCCATAAAATTTTATTCCCTTCTATTACTTGTTCTATTATATCTGATAGTCCTCCTGAGTTTAAAGGAATATAAATATGGCAAATTCTCTTCCAAAGATTCAAATTGCAGGCACAAAAATACATATTTTGTATAAGAGTGGGGATGAGTAAATGCAAAAAGTTTATTAAAAAATGATAATTTACCTAAAATTTCCAGCAGTTGGAAAGGGGTTTTTCACATTCACAGTGACTTCTTTCCATTGATAACATGGAGAGTTACATTTCAGAACTTCCTAAAATTAAAAAAAAAATACATAGTATATAACAATGACAAAACCAGAATATCCTAAATTATAAAAACACATGGTAATCTTAATAGATTCAGAGAAGGCCTTGGAGAAAAATCAACACTACTTCATGTTCAAAACCCTGGAAAGGCTAGGCATAGTCAGCTTATATCTAAACATAATAAAGGCAATATAGAAAACTCTTAAAGCCCAAATCAATGGGGAAAAAAACTCAAAGAGTTCCCATTTGAATCAGGAACAACACAGGGGTGTCCTCTCTCACCATTGCTCTTCAACATAGTGCTTGAAGTCCTAGCCCATGCAATAAGACAGGAGAAAAGGATAAAAGGGATACAAATTGTAAAGGAAGAAGTAAAACTATCCCTCTTTTCAGATGACATGATCCTATACATAAAAGACACAAAGAATAGTATCAGTAAATTCCTGAAGGTGAGAAATTCCTTCAGCAAAGTAGCAGGATACAAAATTAACACACAAAATCAGTAGCCTTCCTATATGCAGAAGACATGTATACAGAAAAAAAAACATCAGAGAGACTGTCCTGTTTTCTATACCCTCAAGTAAAATAACAAATACACTTGAATATCATTAACCAAGGATGAGAATGATTTGCATAATGGAAACATTAAAATACTCAAGAAGGAAATAGAGGAGGATGTGATCAGATGGAAAGATATTCTATGCTTATGGATAGAATTAATGTAGTAAAAATGGCAATCCTTCCAAAAGCGATTTACAGATTCAATGCTATGCTGATAAAAATCCTAGCCTCTTTCTTCACAGATAGAATAAAATAATCTTAGAATTTATTTGGAAGGGCAAAACACCTTGGATATCTAAAACTACCATAAGTTAAAAAAAAAAAAAGCTTACTCAGGAGGAATCACCATGACTGATCGAAAGACATACTACAAATCCATAGTAACAAAAAAGGCATGGTACTGGCATAAAAACAGACAGACTAATGGAACAGAATTGAAGACCCCACTCTTAATGCAAGTAACTACAGTTACTTGATCTTTGACAAAGGTTCCAAGAATGTGTGCTGGTCTAAAGATAGCATCTTCAACAAATGATGCTGGACAAATTGGATAAACACGTGTGAAAAAATAAAAATAGACCCACACCTTTCAACATGCACAAAATCAACTCCAAATGGATCAGGGACCTCAACATAAGACCTGTAACCCTGAAAACCCTGGAAGAAAAAATAGGAGGAACTCTCCATGAGATAGGAGTAGGGAAAAACTTCCTGAGCAAACCTCCATTACAGCAGGAAGTGCAACAATCACTTATCCAATGAGACCTCATCAAGCTTCAAAGCTTCTGTACAGACAAATATACCATATTCAGAACCAATAGACCACCATCAAACTGGGAGATGATTTTTGCCAGCTGTAATTCAGACAGAGTTCTAATTTCTAGAACTTACAAGGAACTCAAAAATAAAAAAATTAAACAACCCCCTCACAAAATTTGGCATTGATCTCAACAAAGAATTCACAGAGGAGGAAACACAAATGTCCTTTTCTCACATCAGGAAGTGCTCAGCATCCTTAAGTACCAGGGAAATACAAATCAAAACTACAATGAGTTTCCACCTCACTCCAGTCAGAGTGGCAATCATAAAGAAATCCAACAATATTAGTTGCTGACTATGATGTGGGGAAAAGGGAACCCTTATTCACTGCTGGTGGGACTAAAACTCGTTTAACTACTATGGAAATCAGTGTGGATACTTCTAAACAGAATGGAAATAGAGTTACCAATGGACTCAGCTATCCCTCTACTAGGCATATACCCACAAGATGTCACACCTCAGCACAGAGGTATTTGTGCAACCATGTTTATAGAAGCTCAATTCATAATAGCCAAAAATTGGAATCAGCCCAAATGCCCATCCCTGGACTAATGGATATCAAAGTTGTGGTACTTTTACACAATGGAATTCTACTCAGCGGAAAGGAAAAAATGACCTAATGAAATTTAGAGAAAAATGGACTGTCTTGGAGCAGATCCTACTCTGCAAATTCACAATATTTAATCAATGTATCTAATTTTGGGCAATAAAGATAATTTTTTTAAAAAAATCATAATAATTAAAATATTTGTTAAAAGTGTCTTTCTACAGTAAGGGAGGTTGTTCACAAGCTAAAGGCACGTGCTTAGAAACCCTAAGTGCCTTAGTTCAATTCCCTAGGACCCACATAAACCAGATTCACATAGTGGTGCATGATCTGGAGTTAGTCTGCAGTGGAAGGAGACCCTGGCATACCTAAATTTGTGTTCTTTCTCTTCTCTGTCTCCCGCTATCTGTTTTTTTCTCTCTCAAATAAAGTTTGAAAAAGTGTATTTCTACTTGATCTCATTAAAACTAGCTTTGTTAATGACCAGATATCTGTTAGCAAATAATAAACTATAAATTTGTGACTATACACACACACACACACACACACACACATGATATCTATTACCATAGTCCAAGTGTATTCCGTACATGTGTTTGTGTGTAAAACTTTTTTTTAAATAACAAGGTTTGTCTATGTTTATTGTGTGCTGGCTGCAGTATTACATTTATATATTATTAAGTGCAGATATATAATTAAAACTTCAAATTACTCAGAGGAATTCCATGTAGAAAATATCCATACAAATTCTATGTTTTTAAGCAGATCATATCTTTACCTTATTTTATTTCTCCATTATTATCAATTTTTTTCCTGTTGACCTAAGACCATTAGTGGGCTCAGTGGAGCAGGGGGGAGTGATCACAGTTCCATAACCTTCATTCATGAGCTTTTCTAGCTTATAATCACATTATTGACAAGCAAAAATCATCCATGTGTCTGAACTACATGTGACAATGCAATATGTTGTTACTGTGAATTCATGTGGCAGAGGTTAAAGGTATGACATTTTCATTATTAAATAAAAAATTGTTAAGTTAATATCACAACCCTGTTGAGAATTGAGTACTTCCTGTTTTGGGCACCTTGATGATCTCTTCACACAACAGAAAACCAGTAAAGCTTCTGAGAGCCATTCTATCTACTTCCCACTCTTGCCCTTCTCACTTAAACTTGCTTGTTCTTTAACATGTATTCATTTTGACAAATGGTATTTCATCATATCAATGGCTACAAAAGTCAATAAAACAATTTCATCATTATTTTAAAGAGATTTAAAACTCTTCCTCAACTTTTGAAATAAAAATATTTAGAAATTTTTTGGGACATAATTATCTTTCAATAAATGTCAACGTTAGCAGGTACTTTATCATGGATTTGCTCCACACAAGACTCCAGATAAAATGATGAATAGCCATTTCAGAAAAAAGAAAGTATTTTTGTTGCATAAACTATCAACCTTTAATACAATCAAAAACCTAAACAATGATATTCTGAGAGAGCAAGAGGCATCTTCAAGTTAGACCGACCTATGGACTGAGAGTGCAGAACACACTGCTATATGACATAGACAAGCAAGTCAAGAAGTGCCCATCTGTGCAATAGTGGCACCCAACCTAGGTGAGTAATCACAGCTGGCTAAATGGCTACGAGATCTGCTCAGAGGGAGGGAACCCTTGTCTGATAAGGGGACTCAGGTCAACCATGAATGGGGACCAAGAACCCCATCTACATGGGAAAGTCCTCACTAATCATAGGTCCTCAGAAAGCTACACCTGCCAAATGCTAACTAACCTAGCAATATTTGTCTCAATTGACCAATAATGATCTCACTCTGTACTGGATACTCTGTTTGTATTTTTCAAAAGTAAGGTGAACAGGGGACAACCGAACTCCATCAAAGGGACATGACTTGATAAGGGGACACCTCAAACTCACCATTTAGAGCCCTAACGCAACCTCTAAGGAAGTGAGATGATGAGCAAAAGAGCTATTCCCACAGTAAGGCAGGTAACCTGGGGAAGGATAATAGAGAGAGGCACCAAGGGTGCCAAAATTGCCCAAAATAAAAAAAAAAAAAAACTACAGACTCTTAAAAACCTAATAACTATGCAGAATATAAACTCACCCACTATGACTCAGGGAAATTTGCAGAACAGGGGGCAGAAGGAATGTAAGAGTCAGGCGGGGGGGGGGAGAATAAGAGGGAATGTCATCATGGATTCAATGGCTTTATCTAAGAACCCATGATATGGAGCATATTGTTGTGTTAGTATATGTCATTTTAAGCCAATAAAAATGTTAAATTTAAAAAAGTGCAAAAAAACTAAACATATTCTCAGCATGACTTTGAATAAATCACAAGGTTTAGGGTAAAATGATGTTTTACCTCAAGGATCAAAAAGTTACAGAGAAGACACTACAAGGACTGGGAACAGAAGCATAGGCATATAAAATAAGTACAAGATCACTTACAATTGCTCTAAATCTGTGTACTTCCCCTTTTAGAGCAAAAGCCATTGTACTGCCTCCTACTTCACCCTTAGATTTTGAAATCAATAGTAGGGTAGCTTCAGATGGATGCAGGAAGCGACTGGTAAACTTCACTTGGATGACAATGTGTTTTCTATTTAATGAAATATAAATAAGAAACATTTTATTGACAAAGGACATTTCAATATATTTTCAGTGCAAACTATGTACTCAGTGCCTATACCCTGAAATATACTCACTTTTATAAAAAAAAAAACTCAGAGAATACTGACATATTATCCAGTCTGTATAATCTAAATTTAAAATAATTATATTTATAATATAAAACATGTCGAGTCTAACAAGAGCCAGAGGGGAGATTTTATATGGTGTGTGTGCATGTGAAATTAATAGTGCAATTTTGGTGTTATTTATTCAAATGAATAATCATGTATTTTGTTTTGGTTGCATGGAGAAAAAAGACAAAAGTACTCTATAAAACTTTTAAACATCCTTGGTTTAATGTGAAAATAATGGTAGATATGTAGGAATAGTGTGCTAGTTATGTTAATGAAATAAGCAAACAATAGAATAATGAAAACACACCTAGATCTTTTATTTGCTTTATGCTGCTTTATAATTTATAGTCTAATGATGGAAAGCCTATGGATGTGGAGGAGATTCTATTTACCAGTTTGTAGAAAAATGCCAACACCGTGGCTCACTCACTGACAACTTTGTATGATTTCACATGGCCATATATACACAGCTTTACTGCTGCTGATAAAAACCTTGGCAAGAAACATCCTGATCCTTTCAAAATACAAAATGTGAAGGCTTATGACGAACTGCTGCAAGAATATTTCTCGTATGTCTCTCTGTTTCCCTTATAGGCTACCACCAACAAGTTTCTTACTGTCTCTTGGATTTTGAGTTGTGAGGCTTGCTTCCGTTTTCACTACAGAATAGAGCTATAGGTTATGAAACTGTTTTAAGTAGGTATGAAATTGCCTTTTTAGAAATAGCAACAACTCTATGTCATTAGACTCTGTAGGCAAGTACCTTAAACTACTGAGCCATCTCTCTATCCCTCATGCTTTATTCTTGTATAGTTCATTAAATGTAGTATAATGACCACTTATTCCTTTAATAATCAACAATTATATATACTGCAGCATAAGACTTAGAAAATTATATATAACCTTCATATGTTTAGTAGGAGTTTCCTAATAGAAACTGAATTTTTGTACATAATCAGTTTATAATATTATGTCTATTGCTTAAATACAGGTATATTAAATTCAAAGTGAATATACACAAGAAAATGTCTGTTTTAAAAAATAGTGAAGGGGAGTCCTTGACTGGAACTGGGATTCCAGCTTGAAATACATTGGGAACCAAAATCTTGGGACTCCAAAGAGAAATTAACTTTACAAGTAATTTACAAAAAGCTACCAACAATAGAATCTAGCCAATTCAGGAATGTGTATCTCAATTAACCTATACTGATGTCACTCTCCAATGGAGATTCTGTTTGTATTTTTCAGAAGGCTCCAAGAAACCTGTGACTCTTCCAACCCTACCAATGAGCCACAGGCCGATAGCTGTCATCCTGGCAAGAGATGAGCTGCCCCAGACCTACCATGGAGGATCCACATGGAACCCCACAGAGAGTGGTGGGATAAATAAGAGACCCATAACCACAGCCAGTCAATCCAGGATAAGCCAGACACCAACAATTTTCAACACAACCTAAAGCACAGAGTCCACTAAGACCTCAACAATAAAGCAGCCTTAATGCTCACCCACCATGACTCGTGGAACTGAGTGGAAGGGGGGG
>PVHP010013505.1:0-40802 GCA_004024765.1 Zapus hudsonius | reverse complement strand
TCTCTCTCTCTCTCTCTCTCTCTCTCTCTCTCTCTCTCTCTCTCTCTCTCTCTCTCTCTTTCTGTCTCCCTCTGCTTGCAAAGAAATAAATATATATTTTTTAATTCCCATTGTCTACTTTTTGGCCACCAATGCTAGAATTAGTACAAAAAGGGAGAGTAAATTCTTGATTCTTACATTTATAGTTTTGAAAATAATGAGTCAGTTCTCTGGCATTATCATTAATATTCAATAATTTTTATCATGAAAAAACAGATTTAAATTTTATTGATGTATATCAGTTAATTATACCTATTATCTCGGTTGATGCTCAAATGTGCCATCCTCACATGGTGGGAGGCTCTTCAGTTTGGCTCCTAAGTTCTTTTGACATATTTATGTCCATTCTTTTTTTTACATCATGTGTGTGTGTAGATGTGTGTGTGCATGTGTTGGGTGGGTGTGTGTGTTGGGGTGTGTGTGCATGTTTTGGGTGTGTGTGCATGTGTGTTGGGCATGTGTGTGTGCATGTGTGTTGGGCATGTGTGTGTGCATGTTTTGTGTGTGTGTGCATGTGTGTTGGGCATGTGTGTGTGCATGTTTTTTGTGTGTGTGCATATGTGTTGGGCATGTGTGTGTGCATGTTTTGGGTGTGTGTGCATGTGTGTTGGGCATGTGTGTGTGCATGTTTTGTGTGTGTGTGCATGTGTGTTGGGCATGTGTGTGTGTGCATGTTTTGGGTGTGTGTGCATGTGTGTTGGGCATGTGTATGTGCATGTTTTTTGTGTGTGTGCATGTGTGTTGGGTGTGTGTGTGTGTGTGTGTGTGTGTGTGTGTGTGTGTAGGGTACATGTGCCACAGTGCACACATGGAGGACCGAGGACAACTTGACAACTTGGTCTTCACTTCCCACCTCGTTTGAGGCAATCCTTGCTCACACTGTGCGTGCCAGGCTAGCTGGCAGTGGGCATCCAGGATTCTCCTGTGTCCACTCCTATCTCGCTGTAGGAGTTCTGGGCTCACACACATTCGTACTGCGCCCCCTTCCACGGTCTCTGCAGACCTGAACTCAGGGCATCGTGCTTGTGCAGCAAGCGCTGTATCCCCTGAGCCATTTCTCTAGCCCTCCATGTCTACTCTTAACTCTAAAATATGACATCCCAGGCCTTGAGGAGCACTGGCTGCTCTCTGACAGCTCTTCTGCTTCATGTTTTTCCCAGTTGTTCTGTCCCAGGATTTTAACTTTTGACTAGTTCCTTAGAAAGTTAGTTTTAAGATGTAAATTATTGAAATACAGAACAGTGCCAGCCTGCCTTCGCTTCCAGCACCCGTCTTTATCCTCTCACATTTCATGTCATCTGGTGTTTGGAATTTGCTGTTTCCGTGGTCCCTTAGCCCTGGGTTGTGGATGGCTGTGCTCCTTTGTGTCGTCCACACTGTCTGGCACGTGGTAGTCGTAGTGGTGAGAATGAAGCAGGGGTTGGAGGAACCGGTGAACCAGGAGACGCATGGTCTTCCTGTCATGGGAGGCATAAATCTGCTTCAGGATGTTGTGCTGTGAAAGCATTAACGAACAGCTGATGAGACGACTGAGCGGGTAGAGGGCGTTTCTTGAACCATTTGGGAGGAGATTTCAATAGGAAACTGTCCCTTCAATGGAAAAGTCTTCCCTGTGAGGTCTTTCAGACACTGATTTTGACAAGCATCATGCTTTGAGCTTTGGGGGATTTTGTGCCTAGAGGCTGGGGTAGTTTAATGAATCCCAAGAGGGTGCAGATTGCATTGAGTTATGGTCACTTTATCCATTGTTCTGATGTGTTTGGGTGATTTATCTATTCTGATTTCCATGAATTGTTTAGTGCCGACATTTCATGGAAATAGGTGTACTAAAAGCCACTAAATATTGTTATTTTAATTACCTAATGGCCTCAAAGGAACAAGTAATCCTCATCTTCTTTTTATTGGCACTAAAATTCTCTATAACCATCAGCCTAATAAAGACCATTCTTCGAAAACCTTGGGTTTTTTTGTTGTTGATATTGTTGCTTTGTTTTCTAAGGCAAGTTGATTTTCGAGAGAGATCACTGCAGAATGGAGTCAGGAAAATAAATAAATAAATAAATAATAACATTGCCATTTAAGTCAGAGTTTCACGGTCCAATTCAAAAGGGTCCGTGTGTCATAATACAATTATTTATCCTTAAAGGAAGCAGTGATGTGATAACCTGTCATCCATTCATTTTCACATACATAGGGTAGACTTACATGGGAGAGAAACATTGGTTCATAGTTTCCTATGCACTTAATCCCAAACCCATGCTATTGACTATCTTATTTTTCAACCCATTAATCTACATAGAATTTTATCTATCTATCTATCTATCTATCTATCTATCTATCTATCTATCTATCTATCATCTATCTATCTATCTATCTGTCTACATGCATAGATAGAATTTAATCTACAGAGAATTTAGTAGATAAAGTGCTTTCCACACAAGCTTGAGTGCCTGAGCTCAGACCCCTGGGTCCCGTGTAGAAATCTGAAGCTGTATCACCTGCATCAGTAATCCCAGCGCACAATAGGGAGAAGGGAGGCAGAGGCAGGAGAATCACCCGGAAGCCCATGGGCCAGCTAGTTTGGTGAACACAGTGGTGAAAAACAAAAGACCCTGTCACAAAAACAGTGGATGGTGAGGATTGATGCTAACGTTGATATTGACCTCCACACATGCCCCTGTGCGTGTGTGTGGACACACACACACACACACACACACACACACACACACACATTAAAAAGCATTTATTCTCAACAAATGAGGCTGGAGTTATAAATGTCATAAAATTGACACTGTGTGGTTCAAAAAGAGTTGAACATTTGATAATTTCATACTTTTCAAACTAACATATTACAAATATTCACATAGGTGCTATCATCACTAATTAGTATTCCATGACACAGTTACCTTTCTGGTGAGGATCAATCAGGAAGGGTGGGGTATGGATTTCAGGCAGACTCCTGGATGCGTTCCAAACTGTTCAATTCTGGTCAGATCAAATCATCACAGCCTTTACTCTGATACTAGCATGACCTGGAAGCTTAATCAGGGGTATGTGCCTGCTCTTTCTCTACGGTTTATTTGCAAAAAAAAGTGTCTTTAAGCTTTTTGCACATTTTCAGAGATCATATTCATAAGATAAAATTAAATAATATAACAAATGGTAAACAAGTCTAACTAGACCATTTAAGTGAGGGTACAACATGTTCGAGAAAACTGTTTAATACTTAATGTACTAAATGTTAGTAAAACTTAATTGATCTTTATATTTTTAAATGACCAAATGGATATAAATGACAGTTTACTTTTTTTTCTGTCATGCTTCCCACATGTGGCTGGCATTTTTATCATGGAGTGGGACTGGGTTCAGAGATAGAGGCATCAATAGAAACTGACATTGTCTAGACTCCAACGCCCTATCCTTGGAAGACACATAGTGTCATTACCATGTCCTTAGTTAATTCAAACAATGACAAGCTTGCCAAGATTTATGAGGGAAGAATTTGTGGCCATCATTGATATACCACTGACATACATATAATATCCTTAATAAACGGTCACCCACTGTCATGGTTTGATCCAAGGTGTCCCCCACAAACAAATGAATGTGCTCTGAGTAATCAATCCTCAGTTGATGGCAGTTTGGATTTTACAACCTCAATGGAGCTGTGTTGCTGGGGGTAGGCTTTTGGGGGTTATAAGCCAGCTTCCCCTTGCCAGAGTTTGGCACACCTTCCTGCCACTGTTTGCAGTGCTGTGGCGGAGGTGATGTCCACCCCTCTGCTCATGCCATCGTTTTCCCTGCCAGGATGGAGTCTCCCCTTGAGTCCATAAGCCAAATAAACCCATTCCTCCACAAGCTCTTTTGTCTGGGTTCTTTCTGTGCAGCAACTAGAAAGCTGACTGCAACACAAGACTCAGAGTGCATTACCACAGAATGCAAGCTATTCATTGGCTGGACCATATTTAATGTTAAAAAGTCTTTTCTCATGCTGGGCCAGAACAAGCTTTCTGGTCATTTTCTATTTTTGTTCTTCCCTTTGGTACAAGTCAGAATAAGTACATTTCCCTTTTGCTCAAAAGTCACTTTGGTATGAGTGGTGATTTCTTTTTGGGGAATAATATTCCTGTTTTCTCTGGCCAAGTTTCCTCATCACCTGGTTATCCTTCAGGAATTGCTGTTCTCCCCTAAAATGCAGCTAACTTTGAACATGTTCCATGTATTAGCGCTCATGCTGTCTGAGTTGTTATGATACTAAGTGTCTATAAAGCCATTTCTCTGAAGAAAAACAAATCCATGTATTCCAAGAGCAATTCATTAGGGTACACCATTAAATAATGTTCCAGGGCCTCAGAGTGCCTGCATGCTCTCAGCCGTTGAGGACTGCTGTGGTAGCAGTGATTGTCAACTTGATCTTTTTAGTCATCTTGGTTGGGTCTCTGAGGATGTTCACAGGAAGGCAGCCTCTCAGTAGGGGACAGGAGGTAAGGAAGCTCAGGGAAGCTGGAAATGAACATTCCTACCTGGGAGGGCAGTGCAGGAAGGAAATTCCAGAGACTCAGGAGGCCAACAAGTCTGGGATAGGGTTGTAGGACTCTGCCCTAAGGCTATAGAAAGAGGAAGGAAATCTCTTCTCTGTCCCTGCCTGTTTGGTATTGTGTGTGTGTGTGTGTGGCGCTGGTTTCTCTGCTTGGACCTATGAAAGGAGGCCAGCCTCTTTTGCCATTATTGAAATTTCTCTGGATCTGTAGCTTCAATAAATCCTTTCCTCCCATAAACTGTGCCTGGTTTGGAGATTCATCCCAGCAACATATGGCTGACTACAACAGTAACCCAAGCTTCCAGAAGGAAGACATTTGACAGCATGTGGCAAATGTTCTCCACCAGTGAACAGTCTGCATACCACACGGAGTTGAAAGTGTGCGTTCTCTGCCCTCAGAAGCCTCTTGTTCTTCCCTGTACTTCTGTGCTTTGGTAAACTGTTTACCATCATGGCAGATACAAAAATGTATGCAAGAGCCGGTGCTGAGGCTGAGGGGCTTCTCACTGCTCAGGAGCCTTTGAAGAAAAGGTCACAGGAACAGAAGGTAAAGAGCAGCAGGAAGCCGGGCATGGTGGCACACGCCTTTAATCCCAGCACTCGGGAGGCAGAGGTAGGAAGATCATGGTGAGTTCAAGGCCACCCTGAGACTACATAGTGAATTCCAGGTCAGCCTGGGCTAGAGTGAGACCCTACCTTGAAAAAACAAAACAAAACAAAACAAAAAGCAGCTGGAAACCAGGGATTGGTGCACATCCTTGTGACATTCTGAAGGGCACTGTGCAGAGGGCCTCCCTCTAGGATTGACCAACATTTGTTGGAAAAATTCCTAGAAGAAACTAAAGCTGTCACAGCTTTTAGTGATTTAAGAAGAATGGAGGAATGCCTGGTGTTATAATGTCAGGAACTCATCTTTAAAGGGGGCTGAGCACTTAATGCCAAATATGTCCACAGAACAGAAGTGAGTGTCCCATACCAAAACACAGATTTCTCTATGCTACGTGTGTTTGATCAAGGGAGGCTGCAGAGACTGCATTTTCTAGAATATAGCATTTTCCTTCTAGGGTCCAAGTTGGCTGAGGCTTTCTAAGTAGCTGCATCATACAGTTAGACCCACATTAAGTTTTTTTCTAAGGAAGGCATCCAAATCTTCTGTAGATGAAATTATACAAAGGCAGATTCTCTTTCTCACCATTACACTAACATACAATCTGGCCCTGGCATGTTTATTGGGCACTTGCTATACTGTAGGCACAATTAAGAGCTTTTCATTATCTCCAGACATCTTCATATCAAACCTTTGAGGTGGTTGCTTATAGTCTCTCCACTTCAAGTAGTAGGAGAATTACAGAAGCTAGATAACCTATCTAAGGTCTTATAGGCAGCTAACAGGAGAGCTGGGATCATTGTAGGTGCTGGAGTAATGTCAGGTAGTGTGATATACTACTTAGGATGTCAGCCACCACTCCCAGGACAAGTTGCGATCATAAATGTTATTATGAGTGAATGATTGAATGAATGAATTAATTAATTAATTAATGGTGAGTGAGTGAAGTCTGGGACTGTTGATTTATATATTTATGTGCTACAAAGCCCAGGTCTTCTTGATGTAAATCATGTCTGCAACTCTTACTGTGTACTGAAAATATTTAAGGTGCTGACTGATTTTTGATGTTATGATTTCATAATTATAGGATCGCATAAAACATCCCCTGGGATATCCAGACACACGAAGGCCTAACAGTTCTTTTGTTCAGGATATGTTAGAGATATCTGGCTTTCAAATATCAAAATGCTTACAAGAGACTTGAACATTAAATTATTTAGTAGACATTCCAAAAAGGAAAAACAAGCTATAAAAGCAGAAGATATAAGAAATCATAGTTCTGGCTCTCATGGGAATTGGCTTGAGTCATAACAGCTCTGGAGGAATATGGCATCTGCCACTGATGAGGGCAGGGAAACAGAGATGTCTGAGTTGGACTTTCTGGAAACCCAATCCACTTATGTTAACCAGTGGGTATGAGCAGAAGTGCCGTGTGCAGCTTCCAAGGACATGTATTCAAAGGCCTCACGTAATGCACTGCAATGCCTTTTGCTGTTTTAAGGCTGGCTCTGAGCCAAGGATGAGGGTTCCATGAGTCTGGGTCCTAAACTGAGGCAGATATCAACCGAGCCAAACCATCGTCCATTCTTAGGCAAAAGTAACCAGAAGTAAGTTGTTATAAGTCTCTGAGGACTTGAGTTATTTGTTACCGCAGCATACTTAACCTAAACTCACTAATAAAATATGAATAAACTTGAGAAAGTTGAGGCTAGAGAGATCTACAACATAACAGTATCTTGTAGTCCCAGCCACTTAAAGGGGCAGGCAGCTTGAACACAGACACCATCTCTGTGTCTCTGACAGTCCCTGGGCCAGAAGCAGACACTTAGAAGATATGGGGGCGGAAGGGGGGAGTCAGGGACCAATGCTACCTTCTTCCTTCCTGTGACAGAAAATAAATAACTTGTACTTTCAATCTCCTCTCTTCCCTGTCATAATTAATTCCCTAAGACCAATCTACCATCTGTCAGCACCTTAAAAATCACTACAACTTCTTAAAATTAATGAAACACCAAATGGATTTTTAATTTACTTATTTATGGCTTGAAACGGTAGCTTTGGGTTGTGCAGAGTAAAATCCTCTGTGACATTGAGTAGTCAGGGGTCTGGATTAACTTCCGTTCCCCCCCCTTCAAAAGGCAACTGATCGACTCCACTTCAATCCATTTCAAATATTAGCTTCTGTTTAGATTTCATTGGCACAAAGGGTTCTGTACCGAAAATGCTTGGGAAATCATTACCTTAGACAAGACTGTGAGATCACTTCAGTACTTTGAAATCGTTGTCATCAGTTTCTGTGGACTGTGTTGGCCTGTCCTAAACTCAACCCTTGCTTTCTGAGTAGGTGAAGAAGAATCTATGGCCTTACATTTTGCTTTCAGAAGCCTGAATGTGGAGTCGTACTGTGTCAACATTGAAATTTAATTACCGTGGTGGACTTCCCCTCCTGCACCCCGGAGTGGATATTGCCTCTTGTGTTTATTCACTTCCTTTACGCTCCTCCAAGAGAGGGTTACAATCCATTTAAACAGAGAATCCACCTGCTCCTCTCTTCCAAATGAATGAAACGAGCTCTCAGTTTCACAACTTTTTTACCTTTGTATTGTGAAAAAGAAATAGCATCTCACTGAAGTCTTTGGACATTTCCCAATATGCGTTCTCTCTCGGCTCCTCCTATGATCACTCATTCTGGTGATAAACGGTGATGTTCATTGTTAGGATTTGTAAAGCCCTGTAAAGGTAGCCCATTATCTTAAACTCGGGTTAAGGTAAAGACTTTAGATTTATAGAAGCCCAGAGCAGTTTCATTAAGAACCATGGACATGTTAATTCCTCTCTCTCTCTTTAGGCAAAGGACTTTTACATTTTGTAATGTTTTATTAATCCCTGTTTCAATATTTCTTCGAAATGTGTGTCTTCCTCTGTGCTATTTACAGTCTTTGTAAAGTCAATGAATAAGAATAAAAAGTATCCACACGACATAGAAACGACTATGTTTTTGGCCCTGCGTGATGGGTGAGTGGGAGCTGGTAAAAGGGAGACCGTCTGTGATGGCTTGACTGTTCCTATTTCTGGAAAGGATTTTGATGTCGTTTAAAATGAATGGCATAAATCCCATGCCTGGAAACAAATAGAATTTCTGCAATTACCTGCTGATCCATAACCTTTAGGTTATATTATGTGTCAGTTTACACCATTGGTTGAATGAAACAATGCTTTTAAAACTGAAATGGAAAGATGCCTGTGCTCCCCCAGACATCAGATACGAAGGCCACTTTGGACTGTGATTTTTAGTGGAATGATTTTTTTATTGTTCTGATAAAGGATAGAAAATAAGCTACAGGAACTAGATACGGCCACCTGAATGAGAAGACAAGAAAGGAGTGTGTTTGATTACCTGATAACAATTCACTCTGAAATAGAAGGTCAATGTGAAGAGACCAGGGACTGAGGGAGCATACTGTGAGAATCCTGGTCAGTACACAGTGGGGGGCACACCCTGGCCATTGGCCAGTCCCTGGGGAGACATAACTGCCTATCTGATTCTCCACAGCTCCTGGGTGTCCAAGCTCTGACTATGTCCTTGGTCTGGCTTGGTCTGTTTGAGGGCCTGGTGTGAAGGAGATGGTACCTACAGATCCACGGCTCTGTCCCAGGCCTGAGGCTGTCTGAGGCAGTATAGTGTGCTGTGTGCTTCAACACAAAGAAACAAGTTCAAATCCCCCTTCTATGTTTATTGGTTGGATCACTTCTCTTGTTGCTGTGACAAAATGCCTGATAAGAAGCAACTTAAAGTTGGCTAAGTTTTATTTTGCCTTAAAGTTCAAGGAGGTACAGTCCATCTTGGCGGGGAAGGTATACCAGCAGGAGGTGGCTGCTGCTCACATTAAGTTCTTAGTCATGAAGCAGAGAGGGATGAGCGCGATGCTGTTGACGGTCAACTTGTTAGGACCCCAGCCCACGAGATGAGCTGCCCATAGTTAGGGTAGGTTTTCCCATCTCAATCCAGTCTAGAAACTCCTTTACAGACATCTCCTTTACAGAGATCTCCTAGGGGATCTTTGATCGAATCAAGGTGCCAATCGAGGCTAATCGTCACACTGTGAAGTGTTTTTACACACACCACTTAATCTCTGTCTGCATCTGTAAATGGCCAGTGGTGTGAGGATTATATGGCATCATCCACACAAGTATCTGGTCACGTTCTGGCCACACAGAGCCCTTGATGCAGAAAGTCTTGCTTTCAGACAGTTTGACTCAGATCTCCTGGGCTGCAGTGAGCTTAGAGAAACAGCACATGACCTTCGAGGTCTGGCTGCTGGGTTGAGAGAAGCAGATGGATGCACTACGCTAGCAGGTGCAGACAGATCCCACTGCTGACTGTAGCTGCTCCAGCTTCCTGGAAGTCCCCAGACAGGGTTGATGGGGCCTCCAGGAGCCTTCAGAAGGTACTAGGGGAGCATTGCCAAGGAAATCTGGCAGAACCACAGGAGATAGAGACAATGGAGGCACACAACACTCCTCACCTCAGCTCCTCGTCTTGACAGGCCACAGTCTGGATCCCAATTCTCACTGGACTCTAGAAGCCCTAGACGCATCCTCACAATGAATGACTGGCTCAGCAATTGTCCGATGATCATGGCTGCTATGCTTCTTCTTCCTTCCCTCCCTCCCTCCTTCCCTTGCACCTTCTCTTCTTTTCTTTCTTTTTCCCCTTGTTGATTATTTTGGAATAAAGGGACTGTCAAAATGACTGTTAATTTAAAAGGAAATAAAGCATCCCACTGAGATTCTTTTGGTAAAACAGTGTCCAAATTAAAGGAGCAGTGCCTTCCTCTGGCTCCTCATTGCCCTGCCTTTCTACCGCTGTGAGCCCCGGCTTCTGTGTGTTACGTATACAGTGTGCATGTGCCGGAGTTTGCAGAAATAACAGACCGATGTATCCATCCACTCAGAGCACTCATGCCCTTCACAAATCTCTCCCTTTTGTTATTGTGGAGATATTTCACTAGGATTAAACTGCATTATATGACAATCAAGGACTGAGACAGTAGGTTGTGAGAACTCTGCTCTCTCCGGGGTGACAAAAAACAGCTCAGGGCTGAATTGTCCCTCACACTGTGCTTCCTGACACATAGGCCATTTCTAACCCCTAGAAGGCATATGGATGCCCTGGAATAAAGAATTTAGCCTGGTCATAGACCCACAAATGTTCCCTTCCTTGATCTGTCTTCTGTTAGTCCTTTCCAAGAGAGAAAGCTTGGAGATAGTTTTATTAAGTAAAGAAAACAACTTGCTGATTCTTGTAAGAATTGGCAAAGAAAGGCTTTTGAAATGAGCCATTCAAATAAATCATGTCTGAAATTAGAATTCATATGATAACAACCTGTCAGGTGGTAGAAACAGCTCTTCGGAGCTTTACTCCTGACTCTTGGCTTCCTGAGTCATATTAAGAAACACATGTGAAGGGGGAGGGTGGAAATTCTGACTTGTTTTAAAGAGTGGATTAAATTAGCTTTTTAAAATAGCAAGATCCCACCAGAGCTAGATGAGATGGACATTTGCATACCTAATGAGTTAGAAACCAGTTCTCCCTTGGCAACCAGCACCCCAGCCAGCCTATTACTCTTTCTCCAAACAGGAGGTAGAGGGCAGCATAGCTTGCTGCCTCCTGTTGGATCCCCAGCATCTTGTGAAGCTGGCTGCAAGTAGTGCACGTGTCTTTCTGTAGGCAGAGCCAGGAGAATCGTGAACCTCACAGGGGAGCTGCTCTGGCCTTCCCAGCAGCAAAAATAACAAGAGGGACCCTGTCTCAAAGAAGGGGGAAAGAGAGGACCAACACACTGTACAACGTGCACACCCATACAAATACACATACACTGATGTACTTGCACACACAGGAATTTAAGAAACAGAAGTGGGAGGTGGGCTGCAGTTCTGTTCATGGGGTCCATTTTATACTCTTGTTACCTTCCTCACACTCTGCAGGCTGGGATGGAGTTTAATCATCTCTGGCTGAGTCCAAAAGAAGTTAAAAGCAAGATCAGCCAGTGGTCTTGGGAAATGCGCTCTATGCAATCACTTTCTGCCCCTGGGTCCCTGTGTGTCTGTGTTTCTGTCCCCATGAACTGGGGTCTGTAGATCTCTGTGGAGCTCAGTGGTAGAGTGTTTGCCCAGCACTTGTACAGCCCTGAGCCTGTGACCCCGCTACCACAAAAGATAAGCAATCAACAAATAATTCATGAATAAACGAGATCATACCTTACTGAAGGTCTGAGAAATCATGCAGTTTGGCCACATTTCATCTGCCATTATTTTCAGTGTCTTTTAATAGGAAGGAATACGTCTAAGATTAGGATTTTAAGATACAATAATGCAGCAATAAATTCTTTAATACCCAGTTGTCAGATATGTTTCATTAAGTTGCAAATATCAGATTACGTTTTTAAAATTATTTCAAACTCACATCGGGAATTATATAAGAATTATATGTTAGAAAAAAAATGAGGCTTACATTTTTCTATTGTTTGGCTCCAGGCACCCCTACGGATCTTCATAGAGGAGATTTCAGCTAGATCATTAATACTGACTTATTTCCAATCAGAACTGAGAGACCAAAAACACAAACCCTCTGTGGACTCACTCATATTTTTTTAAACTCATGTTTAAAATTAATAATTTTCTTAGGCATTGAACAGTGAATAATAATGTTGAACTCATTTATTTAAAGTTTTCAAATGGCTGAAGATTAATTCTCTGATCCTGGAAGCATGTGTGCAGAAATCCAGTCCCTATCCCAGGGTTTCTCCTTGACTAGGAGCTGGGCAGCTTGCACAGTAACTCTACTCAGTGTCTTTCTTCTCTGGAAAATGGTTTGCCTTTGTCAGATAGTAGGAGGATTAAAGATCATTGGCTTGTTTATTATGCAAATATTGATTCTGTATCTCCTCTGTAACAGACATAGAGCTGTCCTGTCCTATACTTATGGCTTGGGAGGGCAGGCAGAATCCTATGGTTATATGAATCAATATAATTACAGGTGGATAAAAGCTATTAAGGAAGAGAGTTGCTGCTGAAAAGAATACATTACAGGGCGACTTCATTTAATCTAGAGGGAGGATCAGGGAGAGTTCTCTGAAGAAATGTAAATGAAATAAGAAGGATTTGTATATGCTCCCGGGGTAGAGAGAAGGACTGAGAGAAGACAGGGAGAGAGAGAAACCAGTGCTGTATGTGCACATCATGTGACCAGGAAGCCACCAGCCCTGAGGCACCATACTCACCTGAGGCACCGTACTTACCTGAGGAACCATACTTACCTGAGGCACCATACTTACCTAAGGAACCATACTTACCTGAGGCACCATGCTTACCTGAGGCACTGTACTTATATGAGGCACCATACTCACCTGAGGCACCGTACTCACCTGAGGCACCGTACTTACCTGAGGCACCATACTCACCTGAGGAACCATACTTACCTGAGGTACCATATTTACCTGAGGAACCATACTTACCTGAGGCACCATGCTTACCTGAGGCACTGTACTTATATGAGGCACCATACTCACCTGAGGCACCGTACTCACCTGAGGCACTGTACTCACCTGAGGCACCATACTTACATGAGGCACCATACTTACCTGAGACACCATTCTTACCGGAGGCACCATTCTCACCTGAGGCACCATACTCACCTGAGGAACTGTTCTTAACCTTCCTTCCTGTTGTGTTCATTTCCATCTTTCAGCAACGTTGATCATACCTGATAGAGAAATTTAAAGAATAAGAGACCTTGTGTTGAGTGTGAGGGGGATAAGGCTACTGTGGAGAGTACAAGGAAGCATGTACGTCCTGATTACAAAATGGCCACCTCTTGTCATTCATTGACAAAATCCGAATCAGGTATCTAGTGTGTTCCAGGCTCTCCCTAACACTAAGGAACGTGGGCAGCTGGCCACACTGTATGCAGTCAGGAAGCAGAGAGGGGTGCGTGTAGATGCTCAACTCTTTCTCGTTTTTATTCAGTCTGGGACCCCTGCCCATGGGATGGTCACACTCAGGGTGGGGCTCCACTCCTCTCACATAAGACTTTCTGGAAACACACTCACAGACACAGTGTTTCCATGGTGATTCTAAGTCCAGTCAAGTTGACAGTGAAGACATCACATCTAGAAGGAATCCTTAGGAAGCAGCTAGACTCGGGAGAAACAGTCATCCCAACTCTCGCACTGCACCAGACCTTCTTCATCTGGGCTCCTGGGCATTTCTTCACAACCTTCGGAGACCTTGGAAGCCAGCTCATATGCCCACTGTACCTGACTTTCTACTTTCATGCAGCCATTCTCCTTGGACAAATTAGCTCCTGTGTGGTGACTTTATCAGACCAAGGAAACCAGGATCAGGGCACAACCACCTGGGGCAAGAAAGGAGAGGAAGCTGTACCCTGCGTAACTTAGAATGACAGGGACAGAAGAATCTTACAGAGCAATCAAAGAACAGATGATAGCACTGATCTCCTTTTAAAAAGACAATTCTTTTAGGCACACAAAGAACACAGAACGTTCATTCTGTCTTAGCATTTTTCAAATGCGTATCCACTCCCAGTTGCTAAGAATTAAAACCGTCAATGAGATTTCTCCTAAATAATTCCTCAGGAAAGCACTTAAGGCCTCCATTTGTTATCCAAATGTAGCTTGAGGACAAGGACAGAAGAATTATTATTTCAGAAAGAAAATAATCAATGAATCATTTATCAGTTTTCCTGCCCTTTGTATTACAAATTGTAATTAGCATGATGTCTCTGTTGGCAAGTGCATATCAGGCCGAGTGCAATTCTGAGTACAGGAAGAGTCTGTAAAGAGCCAGGTTGTCTCACAGACCTAATTGTGATGTTATCTCTGGAATTTTGCGCAGTGGCATTGTTAATTTTTAATTTGGCATCCTTAATGGAAGGAAACAGGGTTATTAGCACTTTACCTGGAGTTCTGAGTTTCCATATTGGATAACAAAATCTTTGCCTAGTGAACACTTGGAAATAAGCATTTGCTTCAGCTAGAAAAGAGACCCAGAAGCTCTAATGGCTTTTAATGGGGCATAATTTTATAACTTGAACTTGAGGTAATATAGCAGAGGTTTTATAGAGTATATTTCTACATGACTTTCATATTTTCTTTTTGTATCAAATCTTGTCCAGAGTTTTAAAATTCCACTCCCCAGACACTTTCTCTGAGAATATTTGGTCTACTGCCGCAGAAGTCTCTTTCCCTTCCAATAATTAACCACTGAGCCCCTTCTTATCTGTCTTGATGCATGTTGGGGAAAGAAAGATAGAAGAAGGGCCCAGGCTTACTCCCAAAGCACTTGGACTGGAGTCCAGTGGGAAGTGTGGGCCTGTGAAAATGGAGTCAGTATGGTCAGTAAACGTCCATATAGTGGGCACAGAAATAGGCGAGTGTGTTACTCAATTGAAAACAGCCACCTTAATCACCTGTAGGAATCACTGAGGATTGCCCACATTCAGACAGAGCCTGTTACCAGTACAAACTCAATCATAAGCTCAGATGGGCATAGGCATGGTGACATGATCCTTATTAAGCTATAGAAGAGCTAGAAAGGCAGCTGAAGGTCACATTCTCATGCAGGAAACATGTGGCCTTGAATGTGTACATCAGCTCTAAGATCAGAAAAGGGGAATCGTTTAGGGAGACGCTTTTAAACGTTGAATGGTCTCATGCAATAAGACTGCAGTCTATCATAAAGACAGAGTCTCCCCTCTTCCCACACCCATTCCCACCACGACTAACGTCTTACATTACTCTGTTCATTTGTTACACTCAATGAACCAAAATGAATACATTACATTATGGTTAATTGAAGTCTATACTTTATTCAGATTACCTTAGTTGTTTTAAAGTGGGGTGTTAACTGAAAGTATGTTCTATTATTAATCCATTGACATTTTCCGAAACCAGTCGGGATGTTTTAATTGAGGCAAGAATCTTTTAAAGTTCTTATAACCACAAAGTCCTTAGTCTGCAAGAGTCTGCCTTTAGGTCTGTGTATTGATAGGTAATTTTCAAAGTCCAGTCAGTCATGACCAATAAGTTTAATTTACAACTATCAGTGGCCAGATCCAAAGTGGCGGTGTGTCATACACATTTTTCTTTAAGTAAAAATTTTACGTTGATTTCAGCAGGTATAGGAATGATTGTTGTGGGTTTTAAAACTTTGTGTGTTTTTATACTTTCTTTTCAAGGATACATCTAGTTCTCCTCTGTCTTTTCCCTCCCACCAATATCATGGTCCCCTAGTCCCCTCGACTTAGGATGAGAGGTGGTGATTCTGCAGTTGGTTACAATAGAAAGTTATTCTCAAGCCTTATGACATAATCAGAATCACCTGAGAAAAATATTGAGTACTAGTGACTAAGACTTCCTCCAGAGAATGTTATAACTGATCTGTTATGGAGTCCCTTGTGTGTGTGTGTGTGTGTGTGTGTGTGTGTGTGTGTGTGTGTGTGTGTGTAGATGCGTGCACTGACCAGCCTTATTTCCTGGAAACAGACTTTCTCACTGAACTGGAAGCTTCCATTGTTCAGTTAGGCTGGTTGACTAGAGAGCCTCCATGACCCTCCCATCACTTCCACAACCCCCCAGCCCTAGAGTTATAGGCATGCATGGTCATGCTGTTGGCTTACTTGGGTGGTGGGGATTGAACTCAGGTCCTCATGACTGGGTAGCGTCTCCCAAGTCTCCCTCTCCATTTTAAAAAATATTTTATTTATTTTTATTTATATATTTGAGGAGAGAGAGAGAGAGAGAGAGAGAGAGAGAGAGAGAGAGAGTCCCTCTCCATTTTTAAGAGCTCCCCAGATGATATTAACCAGCTGCCAAGGCTGAGAGCCAAGACACTGGAAAATGCAGCGTTCATCTGTTCAGTTCAGATAAACACAGGGAATGTGGTTGCTGCGTATTAGCAAGAGCCAGGTCCTCTCCTGGAAAACTCTTTAAGGACCTCCGTCGCTGCTTTGTCTCTCTTTGCTGCCCAAGCAGAATTAATTACTTCCTCCGTAATAACTAATTCATGCCCCTTTATTTCACTTATCATGTGGAATTGTAATTATTTTTTCAGTGCCTGTCTCCCAGTTAGACAGTGGTTTTCTGAGCTAGAGACCATGTGTGTGTGGTTTATGGGAGAGAGCTCCTGCCTCGAACGCAGTGCAGGCTGAGGATACTTGCTCGGTTCTGTGCCGGCAGAGACGTGAGCTTGGTAGCATCATCTGCAAAGTTTCTTCTATGACAAACGCTCACTTTACATTTTAAGGTAGGCAATACAGATAAATGTTACATTGCTGCAGATATTTATCAGAAATATGGTGGCTATCAATTTTTTTTTATTTAAAGAATTTAGATCAGCCAATCACTTTTTGAAAACAAAGGAACACACCACGGCATAGGGATTGAGAGCTAGAGAATGCACAGGACCACTGATTACGACCATATGGACATCACAGGAGCCGAGGACCCATGCCATCTTACACCTGCCAGCACAGTTGTTAGGACTTCTCACTATGGGTGGATGGTATACTTGCATCTGGGTGGAGTTGGCTGAGTACCACACACAGAGGTGTAGGAGACCCTGTTATGCCCTGCAGACCCAAATTCAGTTAGAGTGGCTGTGCTCATGCTTGTAAACCCTGGCTATCCTTGAGTCCATTTGAAAAGATGGATTGAACAGCTTCCCTTTTCCCTTCCAACTGTTGCTGTGTCTTCGGACATTTGCTAGCCTGAAAGATTTCTGGGGAACATTAATAAAAAGGTAGAAAATACATAGTTTTGTCTGAGTCTAGAAGCAAGAAGCAAAGAGGGTACCGAGTGGCTCTTCCCACTGGGCTGATGTGGAGAGCAGCCAGTCGTACCTGCGGAGCTGTGGGCGAGCAGCCCAGGGCTTCAGTAGCCATCCAGGGCCCTGTGTCTCCAGCTGATCATGCAGTTGTTTGGAATTTTCTTATTTATTTACTCAACAAATACTTATTCCTCACTTACTGTATGCTGTACTTGGGCCTGGGGATGGCGGTGATGTTTCCCTTTTGCTCTAGTGGGACGATATGTCCCCCTAGGAAGTGGAGGTCCCCCCACATTCACCTGTATGTTAAAAGCTTATTCCACCAAGGTAACAGTAATAGGAGGGGGGCACTGGGAGACAGTTACCTCACAAGGCAGAATTCTTGTGGGTAAGATTAGTGCCCTTATCAAAGAGGCTCAAAGAAAATCCCCTGGTAATTCTGTCTTGGAGATCACTGTCCAAAATATAGAAGGCTACCACCAGTCAGTCACCAAGTCTGATGACAGCTCAATCTTGGGCTTCCCATCCTCCAAACTGGTGATAAATAAGCCAGATATGGTGGTGCACACCTGTACTTCAGGCACTCGGGAGGTAGAGGCAGAAGGAATAGAAGTTCAAGGCCACCCTTGGCTACCTAAAGACTTTGAGGCAAGCCTGGGCTACAAGACACTGTGTCTGAAAAGAAAAGAAATAAGTGAGAAATAAGTTTCTATTGTTTTATGCCATTCTGGCTAATAGACTAACACCACAACACCATGTGTGTGTGTGGTAGTTTGAATAATGTCCCCCAATAGATTCAAAAGTTTATTATAATTCTAAATTGTCTCCAGCCAGTTCTGGCTGGGGGAGGTGTGTCACCTTGGCCAGATCCTAGAGTTCAGCCCTAAGGTGTTTCTGGGGTGGGTCTGGATTTCTAGCTTTACATATGCAAAAAGCAGTCTGAGCTCAAGCCTGGAGTTCCTCTTGTTTTCTAGTTTGGAGTGTGCTTGCTTGAGGTGCTGGTGGTGGGTTTGTCTGTCTCTGCTTGGATCTATAAAAGGGGCCAGCCTTTTTCCTTAACTTCCCCTGGGTCTGTTTCTTCAATAAATACTTTCCTCCCCAAATTGTGCCTGGTTTGGAGATTCATCCCAGCGGCATGTGACTGACTACAACAGTGTGTATACGCACAGACACACAGACACACTTCACCTTACTCTTCTCAAATAAAAATCCATTGGTACACAGCTCTTCTGGACCATCTGGTTTTGCTCTCAGAGGAGAAAGGCAGAGGAACCAGGATCTTTACTTTTTCAGGGTTCTTACTCCAAATCATAAACTGTGACATCTGTCTCCACCCTCTTCTATCTCTTTCTTTACTTGTCACTTTGCAAAAGACACTAGAATTTGTTAAGGATCCATCGTGATCTTCCTCCCCCATGCACACGCTTGACCTCTGGCTTAGGGTGTTCAGTGTTTATGCTCTGATCATTGTGATGAAGAAGATGTGTCAGCAGGTGGCTTTACAGAGACAGGAGGTCTCAGCAGCTGCTTGCTCAAAGCTGGGGGAACAAAAAAGAGAAAAGGAGAATTCTGGCTCTCTCTCTCTCTCTCTCTGCCTTTCTTCACCTCCTCCCTCTCCCCATCTCTCTACTCCTGAGGACTAAACTGAAGGCCTTGACATACCAGCAAGCACTCTACCACTGAGCCACTCCCCAGTTCTTCTATAGTCTTTTTAAATATTATATTTTCATTTGTGGAGAGAGAGAGAGAGAGAGAGAGAGAGAGAGAGAGAGAGAGAGAGAGAGAGAGAATATGAATGGGGGGGTGTGCCAGGGCCTCCTGCCACTGCAAATGAACTCCATATGCATGTACCACTTTGCGAATCTGGCTTTACATGTGTACTAGGGAATCAAACTCAGGTCTGTAGGCATGACAGACAAGCACCTTAACCACTGAGCAATCTCTCCAGCCCTATAGTCTTTTCCGGAAGCCTTCACCCACCCTCACAACTGAGACTCCACCTGCACAGACATTGCTGGAGATTAAGCTAGAGCACATCCATCTTGTGGTAGCATAAGCATCCAGTCAACAGTTCTTGCCAGATGCTTTCTCCAACAAGGTGTGGGTGTTCCATACACAGTTAGCTCCCAGGACGGCAAGAACCTGGTACCTGCGTCACCCCAGCACCCACAGCTTTTTCCCAGGACCAAAGGAAGGGCTGGAGGCCAGCAAGCAGAGAGAAATACTTCACACATGTTGCTTACAGATTCAGAATTTAAACGGATGGTGAGGCCTTTGGGAAGAAGTATGAATTCTAATCCCATTTCAATCTTTCTGGATCAAAAAGCATTTTTGTATCTCTTCCACTGTATATTCATTGATGGGGGAAAGCAGGGGAGCCTTTCAAACCTTCACTAATCCTTCTGCTCTCTGCTGGACTTGGGTTCTGTTCTACTTTATGGACAAGTGCAAATCTTCACTGCTCATTCCTGTCAAAAATGCTTCGCAAATTGCAAAATAAGTAGTGAACCTCCACTAGACCCACAGAAAAGGACTCTTTTCACAAAGTGTCTGAGAAATGACTAGAGCATTTCTTCAACAATACCAATAACTAACACGAACCTCTTCCTATCCTTATATAAAAATAAATTTCTGATAAAACTGTGAAATATTATATATCTAACCTGTCCTCTTTGCATTTCTGTATTTTTTTGTAGAAAGAAAAAACAACAACTCGATAAAACTGCATTTCCTTTCAGAAATAATCTAGCTTTTTGAGTATTAGCTGCTTTTGGTCCCCCCCCCATAGTTTTAGGTTTATTGAATGCTTTTGTTTCTTCCAGATGATGTATGATTGTTTATTTCCATAAATTTGATAGAAAAAAATACCATTAATACTTCTCATTTATTTTTCATTAGCTTTTCACATTAAAATAAATTCTTTTGTAATTCTCTTATGCACAGAAATAATTGAAAGGTTTATGTAAGATTTCTTGGTTTTTTTTTCAGCTTTAGAGTATTGGAGTACTGTAAAGGAACTATTACAGACATTTCGTGGTGAAAGGAGCTAAGTGTTATGTGGAAATAAAGTATACTTCAATCTAGAAGGGAGAATTACCTGAAATATCCAAGCAATTATAATAAAATTGGTTTCTTGATTATTTTATTGCTCCTTTTGTTTTTTTAAGCCCATTTTTCATGCGAGCAATGCTTAGAAAATATGGGTAGATACTTGCATTTTTCATCATATCTTATTTTTAGTGTTACCTGTTAATAAGATTATGACCATTAAGGCACAATTTTCAGAACATACAAGTTTGCATCCTGTGTACTTAGTTTATTCTCAGAGTCTAAAAAACTGATCTAGTGGTAAAAGAACTAGGTAGAGATAAAAAGTACTTTAAGGGGGCTGGAGAGAAGGCTCAGAGGTTAAGACACTTGCCTCCAGTGCCTAAGGCCCCGGGTTCAATTCCCCAGGACCCACATAAGCCAGACCCCCAAGGTGGTGGCCCTGGTGCGCTCTCTCTCTCTCTCTCTCTCTCTCTCTCTCTCTCTCTCTCTCTCTCTCTCTCTCTCTCAAAATTTTACCAAAAAAAGTACTTTAAGTACTTTGGAAGAAAATGTGTGTGTGTGTTGTGTGTGCGTGCGTGTGTGTGGTATGTGGCCTATGCTTGTGCATGTGCCCCATGCTGTGCAGGCAGAGCCCAGAGGAGAACCTTGGGTGTCCTTGTTTCCCCCATCTGTGTATTCCTTCCTTGAAATGGAACCTCTCCCTCAGCCAGAGATGCTATCTGTCAGTGAGCCTCAGTGATTTTTCCAGTCTCTGATCCCTTCAGACTAGAGTCACAGACATGTGTGGTCCTGCTTTTCACATGGGTTCTGCAGAGTTAAATGGGGCAGCATCTGAAACAAGACGTTCTTGTGCTTAAGCAGCAAGTTCTCTTAACCATTGAACCATCTCCCCAGCCCAAAAGTTAAAACAACAGCCTTTGTATGTGATTAGGATCAGATGAGCTCAGAAGCAGATACCTGCATGATTGGGATAAATGCCCTTAGAATCATGAGAGCTGGTTTCCCCTCTCTGCTCTTCCACCTCGGAAGTCAAGGCTGTGATCACACTAGAGAGCCTCTCCTGCTTGCTGATATCTCACAGCCTACCATGGACTTTCAGCCCTCAGAACTATAATAAATAAATGTCTGTTGTTTATAAGACACTGGCTAATGGTGTTTTGTTACAGCAGCCCAAGTGTCTGATTGAGTCAGTCTAAAAACAGAATCAACTTCACGTTCTCAAATGAAGGCATGTGTCAACCCACCCCATATCCAGCCCAACCTTCTCTGAGCCCACATATCCTGTCAAGAATTACAGACACCGGATTGGTCACCCAGGACTCCTGCTCATTTTTCTCTGCCTTCTCCTCCAAAATGCCTTAGACCTGAGCACATGCCAGTCTCTGCCCCATCCAGTAGGTTCCAACCCTGGGGCTGCTTTAGCTGTACTCTGAGTGGATGGCGCTGGCCTTGAAGATGTCTGTCTGGAATGTTTTAAAACATGTCAAGGTTATTAAAAAATAGGTACATCAAAGCGATATTTTCTGCCAGCATTCAACTTATGAATATGGATTGACTTTAATAATTAGATTAGAACACTCCCTCAGAAGCCATTTATCTAATGCATTTCTTCCAAATGCCTTTTCACTGAAAAACTTCCTGGAAATGGTCATCCACAAAGTATACAAGATAGATGAAGGCCAAGATAACACCTAAAAATGCTTTCTTTTTGAGGAAAACAGCATGTGCAGGTTCACAAATTTTGATTATTTTTGCTTTATATTTTCTAGTGTTCTTTTTGATATTATTGGATACATGGTAAGAATTAAATGAGATGAGCAATGGAAGTTGAATGAAGTTTAGTTATTTGCCAATCAATAAAGGAATTTAAAAAAAATTTAAAAAATAATAAAGAAGTTAAGACATGGAGTTGTGGCTTCAAAACGCATAATTACAAAGAAAAAGTATTAAAATCATTACCTCAAAAAGTAGCAGAAATTTGTTTTTCAAAGTTGAAAGACAATACTAAAGAAGAAATTAAGTTGGAAAAGAGTGAGAGCAAGTTTCCATGTTTAACATTCCCCCCCTGTGCTAGCATGAAGCTTCATCTCAAACACTGTCGTATTTAACTCTCACCATGGCCTGATGAGGAAGGACACAGGCTGAGGACAGTTCGTTGTCTTTCTTCTCAAGATTGAAGCATTCAGGTAGTGCTTCATCCAGGATTCAAGCCTGGGCCCCTGGGGAACAGCATCTGGATCCCACCTCCAGACACTGAGAAGGGCAAATGGCTAGTGAGGAAGGGACGGGAAAGGAATCACAGAGATCAGGGAGGTGACTAGCTGAGTATCAAATACGAGGAGGAGAGGGATGGAGAGATCCTGAACATCAATGGGGGTCAGATAAATGTAGGTGACCTAATGGGATGGACCTTATCGCACCACTACACACTTGAGTGGAAACTAATCCCTGAAGCCCAGAAGCTCACGGAAGGTGGGGAAGACATGTCAGTAACCACATCACTTTACAAAGTAAAAGATGAGATCATTGTGTGTGCGGAGTTAGAGGTAGGTGGTGAAACTTCAAGAATGAGGGAAATGAAAGATCCCTAGCTATAGACAGCTTTAGCTAAGCATTGTCCATACACATGGGACAGCTCACAGGGGGGAGTTTGATGGAGCCTGGTCAAGAGATATGAGAGGCAATCACTCTGCTTGGGGCAGGCAGGACTGGAGATGAGATTGGGAAGAAGAAAAAGGGCACAGACGTGCATGTGTGGGCTGTGGTCACGTATGTGCACATGTGTGTACATCCAGAATGGAACTATGAGTGTCTTAGGATGACGATCTGAGAAAAAGCATTCAAGTGGATAAATCTAAGGATGGGCCAGATAGAAAGAAAGAAAAAAAAAAAAGAAAGGCACAGAAATGTTCATGAAACCATTCAAGGAGAGCTTCAGACCTCCTGAACCATTTTTTCTATAAGTGGTTAGAATCATAAATTGCTAAAGTCTACATTTATGCATGATATTATACCCCATCCACTCAGACAATTACTACATGTCAATTCAAAATAAAGCTTTCTGTAAAAGTCTTCAATTAGATATCAGATTAGGGATGGGTTTCTTAGAAAAAGCCCATCTGAGAGGGCCTGATTTTCCCTGAAGTTGATTGCTCAGCACATCAAAATAATTAGGCATGGCCATGCATGACTGCCACCCCAGTGCTGCAGGGAGTGGAGACAGGAGAATCACTCTGGTGGCTGGTCCAGCAGTCTAAATGACGGTTCTGGGTTCAGTAGGGACTCCATCTCAAGGAAGAATGCAGATGAGTGATACAGGAGGACATTCAGTGTTCTCCTCTGGCTTCTTCACAAAGCGTGTGCACATGCAACACACCAAACGCATGTGTTGCAGTCAGCTTTCTAGCTGCTGCGCAGAAAGAACCCAAACAAAGTCGCTTGTGGAGGAATAGGCTTATTTGGCTTACAGACTCGAGGGGAGACTCCATCCTGGTAGGGAAAACAATGGCATGAGCAGAGGGGTGGACATCACCTCTGCCACAGCACTGCAAACATCAGCAGGAAGGTGTGCCAAACACTGGCAAGGGGAAGCTGGTTTATAACCCCATAAGCCCACCCCCCACAACACAGCTCCTGTGAGGTTGTAAAACCCAAACTGCCATCAGCTGAGGATCGATCAATTTGAACAGTCATTTGTTTGTGGGGGACACCTGGATCAAACCATGACAGCATGTGTGCACACACATATACATACTATGCCACACATACTCCACACACACAAATAAAAACAGTGGCTTCACACACAAATTATAAAGGAAAAGATTGATATATATATATATAATTTTGTTTTATTAATAAATTAATGTATTTTTTTTTGCTCAACTTTATTTTTTGTTTGTATTTTTTATTTGCTTGTTTGATTTTTTTCCAAGGTAGGGTCTTGCTCTAGCCCAGGCGGACTTAGAATTCACTAGGGAGTCTCAGGCAGGGTTCAAACTCACAGTGATCTTCCTACCCCTGCCTCCAGAGTGCTGTAATTAATGGCATGCACCACCATGCCTGGCTTTTTTGTTTGTTTTACATTTATTTTTTAATCTTAATTTTGTCACACTTTCATAGATATTTATATTGCATTTTGATCCTATGAACCTCACATTCTCTCTCTCATTGCCCCCCCCCAGTCCCACTTTATTCCTTCTTCCCACCATGACTGATGGCTGGGCCTCAGAAGAGAATGACTCCCCATGTCACCCTGAGATAGGGGAGAATTACCTCATAATCCTCCCCATCCATACTAGAACATCTTCTGACCCCCTCATTGCAGGTCTTGTGCAGGTAACCACAGCTGCTCTGTGTTCACGAGTGTCATGTTTGGATGACAGAGTTTTATGGTGCTTCTTTCTCCCCCTCCTCCAGCTCCTACATTTTAACCAATAAATTAAACAATTTTCTGTAAGCATGTTAAAAGTTCCAGAAAAAAACAAAATAGAACACTTAGCCACCATCGAGGAGATATTTTAACACATAGAAACAGGAAATAGCATAAAGCACTCCTATCTAAAAAAATTATGAAGAAAAACACAATCTGGGACAAAAATAAGGGATGAATTGAGCAGGCATTTCACAGAAAGAGAAACACAAGTGGTTAACAGACATGTAAAATTATTCCCAACTTCATGAGAAATCAGAGCATTGCAAACTCAAAGTAAAACCACCCCTTAACACCCACCAGATTGTCAAAACACCTTCAGTCTGAAAATACACCTATTCCTAAGTATAGAGAGCAGGAGGGATTTCACGTATGCTGATGTAAATCGTCCCATCCCTTGAAAACAATTATCTCTCCTCTAGGCCTCACACTTCCACTCCTGGACATTTCTCTAGAGAAACGCTTGCACAAGTGTGTGTATGTTCATAGGAGTGATACTTACGAGAGGCAAAGAGGAAATAGAGTATCTCAAATGCCCACTGAGAAAAGAAGGGGCCAAAGGACCCTTAGCTGTGAGCTGCCCACTCACAGCTTTCACTAAAGTAGTAAGAAATCAAGCGAGAGTTACAGACATTAACTGAGGTGACTCCCAGAAGCCAACTGTTGAAGGAAAAAGGCGGGGGGGGGGGGGGACGAAATTCCAAGTGATATCACTGAAGCAAAGATTAACAACTTACAAAACCAAAGAGCGTTTTGCTCTTGGAGACATTCATGGATAGTGAAACCATATGGACCAACATGAATACCAAATCCAATAACCAGAATAACAAAACCCACTGCCAGGGTATCCAGAGAGGGGAGCAATGATGTCTGAATGCACAAGGTGATTCCTTAACCTTGGTGGTTTATATCCTATGGACCTATGAACATGTTACCTCTAGCCATTCATATGGATGAAATAATTTCATGACTAACAACTGCACACCTGAGCAAAAGTTAAATGGAACGTGAAAAGCTAAGCTTGTAGAAGAAATCTTGGTGTTGGTCTATGCCCCACACATTTGACTCAAGGGTATAAAGACAAGGTTCTTATTCTTTTGAGGTTTGAATATGTGAGAATGGCTCACAGAGTTTAGGAAAGCTGTTTACTAGTTTGGCCAGCTTGTTATAAAGGAGACAACTCAGGGCTAGCCACAAAGAAGAGGAGAGACACGCAGGGTAAGGACTGTGGGAAAGAGGCTCAGAACCTCTCAGTTAAAGGCCTTGTGCTGGTTCTGCTATGTGGGCTGGGTCTGTGGAACCATTGCAGGCTGCTGAATGAACTGCATCTCTAACTTCGTCCCTTCCCTGAGATGATAGTTCCAGCCTGCTCAACCATTCCAAGGCTATCTGTCCAGGAACCCAAGACACCAATCACCCATTCACATACTAAAAGACACTGCTCCAGAAGTCCCAAGGGCTTTATAACTCTGGTGTTGGGAACAAGGGACCAAGATGAAATTGTATGACAGAGATGTTCCTACCACTCAGAAAATCACAAGTGGTTTTAGGAACTCTTGACAAGGCTCTGACCCCCCCTCAAGTATTTACTTCCATAGCATCATGATATCACAGCACCCCCTGCTCTCTCTCTCTCCCTCCCTCCCCCCCTCTCTCAGTGAATACAACCAGAATCAAGATGCAAGCCTTAGTAGAGGACAGGCAGGATTTCAGGGCCTCCAGGTCTAGTATTTTTGTGCAGGGGACAGGCTGCATAGACTAGCATGGGGCTCTGATATCAACTTGGAGACCTGCAGGCTGTATGGCCCCATGGATGCCTCATTTCAACCAGACAAAGCATTTGCCTCATTGTCCTTGGAAACCAGCCTGCTGCTGGGCTGGAAGTCCTCTTAAACTACAGAGATGAGGACCTGGGGAGATGACTCCTTGGTTAAAGGGGCTTGTTGCAAAGCCTGCCAGTTTAGGTACATATTCCTGCCGGCCATGGTTCAATTCCCCAGAACCCACACCAGGAGAATCCAAAGTTCACAGGCCATCTAGTTTGACATCCATTTACAATCTGACATTTATAGCAGCAAAAACAACAACAGCAGCAACAACAACAACAAAAAAACCTGTCTCAAAGTTATTCTCTGACCTTCACTTTGGCACTGTGGCATGTACGCTCACCACACACACAAAATAAATGAATACATTTTAAAAAGAAATTACTGAAATGAGCCAACTAGTACACACAAATCTGGGATGGACTTGGATCAAAATGTAGTTTTTGACCCAAAGTATTTGGGCCCTGCTTCTTATAAATTACAATTTCATTACAACACAGCAAGTCTACTCCAAGACAAATGAGGCATCCCTAAGTACCAGAACCTAAGGTGTGAAGATGCTGACAGGAATGAAAGCACTCACACATAAAATGGACAGAGTGTCCCTTGGATTTAGGAAAGACGTGGAATAAATAGAGGACACTAACAGAGACTGGGTGGGGATTCATTCATTCAATCAACAGCTATTCACTGAGCCTCTCTTAGTTGACATGTGTTATTCTAGCTCATGGGAAAACACAGATTAACCAAAATAAATGACTTTTGTGGGAGCTACAGTTTCATGGAAGGAGAAACGCAATAAATTTTTAAAAATCTTTTTCGATGTCAGAAGGTGATAAATGCTGAGGAGCTCAGGAGCTCAGGGAGAGACACCCTGGTGGGGACATCAGATGATTCTGTAGGGAGGCCAGGAAAGAATTTGCTAAGAGGGTCAGAGTGAAACCCAACACTAATAGGAACATGGCCCTTCAACCCCTCTGTGCCCTTTCAATCATTTAACAGGACAATTATTTTATATTAAAATTATAGCCCTTATAATTTTTTTTGAGTAGTATCCACATTTCTCCCACTTTGTCAATATATTTGCAATGTTTTGTCATTCCTTGAGGCAAGATCTCACATAGCCCAGGCCGCCCTCAAACTCAATCTGTAGTCATAGATGACCTTGAACTTCTGATCCTCCTGTCTCCACCTCCAGTTGCTGGGATTACAGTTGTGGGGTGCCAGCATGCCTGGGTGCCTGTGATTATGGGGATCAAACCCAGGGCTTCATGTATGCTAAGCAAGCGTTCTGCCAAATGAGCTATATTACCAACCCCTGGACTGATTTGTGTACCTGTAATTTTTATCAGAACTTCATTCAAACATACGATTTTATTTGAGGGTTAGCTGATCTGCCTATGACTTCATTCTTCCTCCGCTTCTGTTACAGGGCAACCCCATCTTGAAAGAGCTCTGATTACTAATTATGAACTTGACTATGAACCAGTCATTTGTTGGTCATATTCACCTCAGGCTATTCTCTTATATCCTCTGTCCTTTGCCCCCATTCCACGGAGGTCCTCCTCAGTGGGTTATTGGTATTCACTGTGGGTCCTGAATGCATCAGTCGTCCTCTCTGGGGTGAGGAGGCCAGTGCCTTAGGATGATTTTTCCCACTTTGTTGCTCTTATGATCTTTCCACCCCCTTCTGCCACATTTTTTAAAACCCAGCTTATTCTTTAGTATTTTTATACTTTTGCTCTTATTATGAGCCTAAGGTTGTTTGGCTCATTGTGTTTTCTAACTAGCGGTTCTGGTTATAAGAGAAAACTGTTATGAGTTGAAGTTTCCAGAAAAAAAAAAGTCACATCTATGTTGAAGATTATGCAAGGGAATGATTCAAACTTTCTGACTGGAGTTTTGGTGTGGTTCGTGGATTTCTTGGGGAGTCATTGTACACTAACACCCTGGTCTGTCCACACAGCTGGGTGGGCAGAGTCTTGAAGTAGCGGTGAGCTGGTGGGCAGAGCCACCCAGGAGAAACTTGCAGTGAGGAGTTCTAGTTTATTATACAGAAAAGGTTGTTTATATAGAGGAAAAAGTAGAGGCAGGGGCAGAAGTGGCAAGGGGATTGGCAGGGGCAGGGTGGTCTGTGGACGTTTCATGAAGTGATTGGCAGGGGCCAGTGACCTGTGGATGCCTAGTTTGCATAGATAAGTTGAGGGGGTTTTCTCAGCATCAAGTGGTGGGAATTACATGACTCTAGACATGTACTGAATGTTGGTGGCTGCAGAGGAACTGTGACCTTTAAACTTTTATTGCCCAGGCTTGTTATTACAGCTGGGGTATGTAAACTCAGGACTTGAAGTGCCTGGGTTTCTCAAGGTTTGTTGTGGCCTGCCAGGGGGCCTGGAGTGTCTAGGATAAAAGAAGGAGTTGGCCAAAATGCCTACTGGTCTCAGATAAACTCAGAGAAGCTTGAGATTATCGGGGTTTCACCAGCCTCAACTTCCTTTAACCCTATATCCTTCGTGCCTCTTAGCAGGGTCCCACATGTTGGAACGTTGCAGATCCATACCCAAATTATCTTGGGGTTAGCTTCAGTCCCTTTAATGGCCATTCATTTTCCAACTCTGTCTGACTTAATATCCTTTCAACTATCAGGTAAAACTTTTGGGTGTATTAATGGATCACTAGCTTCCACCAACCTAAAAGCTAAGAATGCCATCAGATAACATCTGAAACCGAGTAACAGAGATTCCATGCTCTGCTGTAACCCACCAGTGGATATGGTAAATACCTTGCTGTATGACTTCCTTTTCTCCTGTATCCATAAAACGTTTGTTAAACCACTTCCCCATTATAAAATGTTATTCATCCGTGTTCCCCAGTCAAGGCCACTCAACTTTGACTCAATAAATTATCTCACCTAGAGGTGAGAGCTTGTTTTGCATTGGAACTATTTTTAAAATATGTTTTTACCTTCCACCGATTATGAACAAATGTTTTTGTAGGTTGTTTAATATTCAACAAGTGATCAAACTCACTTGTTACATAGTCAGTTTCCTTTTACTATCTCTGAACAATTATTGCACCTACATAGATTTCTTTTTTTTCTTTTTTCTTTATTATCCATAACTATATACACTTAATGAGACAATAATGTGTTGCTGTCCCCCTATTTCCCTCTTCCCTGTCCCCAATCAGCTGGATATCCTCCTCCGTGGGCAGTCTGGCTCAGTCCATGGGGTAGAGGGTTATGGATAGCCTAGGAGTCAACCCAGTTCCACCCCCCCTTTGTATGTTGTTACTGAGGGGGCCATGTCTCTGGATATTCTCCCCCACCATGTCTCTTACAATCTTTCTGCCCCCTCTTCTGCTCAGTTCACCGAGTCATGACACCTACATAGATTTTTATTTCTTCTCATTGCTAGCACATCCCAATTCTAATTAGTAAAATATCCAGGATAATATTAAAGAAAAGATATACCAGCATTGTTCCTTGCTTGAATAAGGTATACCTGTAACAACTGACCATTATGGAAGGCCTTTATTTTAGCTGAAGTATTCTTAATTTAGTGTTAAGGATAATTTGTTTAACTCAAGTGCAAAACATATGTATTTGGATTAAATATTTAATTTTAACAAATTCTTTTGGGTATTTGTTGAAGAAAGCATATGGTATTTCTCTTTTGAATGGCTGATAAAATGAATTAAATTAACACAAGGTCCTATAAAGATAATTGCCAAAGAGCACTTCTTCCACAGAAGAGAGGAGCTGATGGGTCAAGTAATTTAAGGAAAGGCAGTATGGTGCATTCTCTTCTTATAGGTCTACTAGCCACTAGCATATGAAAGATCCTGAGAATTCCATCTAACTTTATTAAGCAGCTCATTTCTACACGTCACCTGTACCTCTCTCCTTCCTGTAACAGCTTCCCAGCACGTGAGAAGCGGCACATTAACAGCTCTCCTTGGATTAATCATCCTTGCATTCCGGGATTAGAAACTACCTGGCCATTTTTAATTGAATTGAATTTTATGCTACGGTCAGTTGGTGAGGCTTTCATTGAGGGTATTTGAGGCTGAGGCTATAAGTGGGACTCTGTCATTGTTTTAGTCTCTACCCATTTTTTCTCCTTGGAATTTTGTGTCCTGGATTGGAAGACGGATTGGCAAACTTTCCATATTTTTCTGGGCTCTGGAACAACTCCTGAAGCATGGGAATTATCATAGGCTTTTATTTTCTAAATTTGAAATATTTTTATAAAATAGCCAAGAGAGAAATGAGCCCAAGCATGGTGCTCAAATTAAATTCCCCTGTTAGTTGTTTGGTTGCCCATGAGGCTTCAGTGTCTCCAGTTTTCCTCCCTAGCTGGCTCTTTGCTCCAGAGGGTGGGGGTGCCCACAGCCCACTCTGCAGAGAAGCAATAACTCCTTGTCTTGTCTTGTCTTGTCTCTCCTGCTCACTGCAGAGCAGGGAAGCATCAGAGGCAGGTCAGGGAAGCAGAAAAATGATAGAATCCCAGACAGGAGAATCAAACTTCTCTGCAGGCATGTTGTCTCTGATGCTGGGAGCCAAGTGAGGTGGCAAGTACAGAGCCCTGGAAGGAGGGCAGTGACAGAGCTTGGTGAATTGTGGGGTCCAGGATCCCAAGAAGTGGGTCAAAGAACATTGATCCTGTTTTGACAACACTTTCTTTGACATAACATTGCTAAGACTGGCCATTCATCCAGGTAGACTGGGGAGAGACGCTTTAGTCTGTTCATCCATCCACAGGTCCTACTCCCGAGGAGTTCTCAGCCTGTGGTAGCATGCTCGTTAAATATCGACACTTCTCGAGCAGTGTGGGATCAGAAAAGTAATAATCAAAGAAGATTTTTGCGTGCTGTTGCTACACACGATCTGAATTTGAATGGCTTTAATATTTTAACCAGCTCTGAGTTCTTTGAGTTCCTTGATTATCACATTGCTGAAGAGAATGACTTTCTCTTGATTAGAGAAAATGGGATTTCCCGATCTGTGGCCTTCTTGAACTGGATGATGCAGGAGGGTGGAAAGTGACAGGACGTATTGTCAAGGTGAAAGCAAACGGTATTGATTCAGCATGTAACCCAGCCTGTATGTTCTTATCCCCACGCCTCAGCTAGAGGCTATTTTCACAATACCTGTAATACAGAAAGTTATTGGGTAGAGGCAGAGGAAAAACACATTTCTCTGTCATGATGTTTGAGTGTTCTTCATTCTTTTTTAAATTTCATTTTTTAAATTTGCTGACAACTTCCATTAGTATAGACAATAAACCGTAACCCCCTCCTAGTATCATTTGCCCTCTCTCAAATCCTCTCTCTATTGAATCACTTCAGTCTTCTATTTTGATGTCATCATAATTTTTCTCCTATTATGAAGGTCTTGTGTAGGTATCTGTTCTTGTCAGTGTTCTTCATTCTTTAAAGAAAACACGGTTGCTTCTTTCCCCACCTCCTGTTTTTGTGGTTTTAAAGAGCATGACTCACCGGGTTTGTAAGAGATGAAGACCTGGGGCCTGACTCACTTTGCCAGCAGCCTATCCACATAGACTCCATAGATAAACCCTAGGGAGTTGGTGCTCGCTGAGCTCTGAGACGACCAGTCCCCCTTGTCACCAGCACTGGGATGTCTCAGTGGGAAGCAAAGACACAGGAGGGGGAAGCCAACATACCTCAGCGTCTAGTGGGACATGAAGGACAGAAGGAGGGTACTACCAAGGTCACAGCAGTCCTGAAGGGCAATGTGCATTTAATGAAACTCATTAATGAAATAATAGAATTGGATGATCTGAAATAACTCAGGAGCTGAAGTCACCCAATCTCTGACATGTCCCTTGGTGGTATTCATATTTCTGTTAATTCCTGAACCAGCACTGGAAGGAAGCAGGGCTCACACTCATGGTCCAGTCCTGGGTGTTTGCTTTCTCTTCTGCAATGTATGTATTCAAATGTTGCCCTTTGAAAGGCTTCTTGGATGAGCCCAGCCCCATCCTGAATGCATTAGACCTATTAACAGCTTACTGGTCAGACAGGCTCGCTAGGGGAAGGGCTGTGGCTCTTATGGACAGGGTTACTCAGAAAAGTGACAGGCTCAAGACATTTAACGCTATAAAGTGGTCCTCTGATGGGTAAGTGATGCTCAGAGCTGGGCCTGATATGAAAGAGCTTTGTGCTGAGGAGACTTACTAAGGAGACTTTCCTGGGGAAGCCAACATGCAAATGTCCTCTCTGCCTGTGAACTGTGAGGCTGGAGGCCATGGAGGAGAGAGTGCAGGGAAGGGGTAGCCGCAGAGGCAGGGGGATGAGAATGACCTGGGCCCTCATCTCTGTGGATGGTAAAACAGGGCACTGTTTTCTGAGAGTTCACTTTGCAATGACGGCTGGAGAAAGTGAAATAAACTTAGTTCACTGGATGTTTTTGCCTGAGAGTTCTGGGATTCTGCAGAAACTGAGCCTCCTGACATTGGTATATGCTCTGTGGGTCCATTAAAGGATGGGACATCCTCCCAGATTCTGGAGTCTCATCCTTGCATATTCTCCTTCCTAGCACATTCTCTGGGTGGCCAGCCCTTCACTTCAGCTTCTTACTCACAAGCAGAAAGAAGGGAGCTGGGGAAGGGCTCAGATAGAAAGGCTGCCACACAGCCGTGAGGACCTGGGTTCAGATATCCAGCATCTATGTCAGAAGCCAGGTGTGCTGGGACACCCCTCTAATCCCAGAGCCAGGGAGAGGGAGACAGGAGCACCTTCTGAATAGGTAGTCTAGCCAGGTCAGTGAGCTCCAGGACTGGGGAAAGAAAGTGTCTGAAAAATAAGGTGGGGAGTGTTTCAAAGACACCCAAGTGTCGCCCCCCTCTCTTTCACACACACACACACACACACACACACACACACACACACACACGCACGCACGCACGCACGCACGCATGCATGCACAAACACAGAGTAAAAAGCAGATTTCAGTCTTGATAGATAGCCAGAATTGTGAGTTACCAGTCATGTGACTACTAGAAAAGAGGGTCGAAAACTTGTTTCTGGAAGAGACTGAGTGCTGGAACTCTGGGGAGCTGACAGGACTTGGACCTCTGGCTCAACTGGTTTTCCTCACAGATCCCGGGGTGTCATCAAGTATGTCAGAGTCTGTTACATCACCAATGAGAAAACATCAGCAAAATTTAAGCTCCTTTGGGGAGAGATGTCGGAAGTTTCCTACTCAGAAGAATCAATCTTCCAAAATTTCAACTCAGTTGGGCAAATCAAGTACCTACCATATGCCAGTAGAGCTGACTTAAATACACAAGCTGACTTAAAATATAAATTGTGCACTTGGGAGGCAGAGGTAGGATTGCTGTGAGGCTGAGGCCACCCTGAGACTACATAGTGAAATCCAGTTCAGCCTGGGCTGGAGTGAGACCGTACCTAGAAACCCCTCCCCCCCAAAAAAAAGAAAAGAAGAAAGAAAGAAAGAAAGAAAGAAGAAGAAGAAGAAGAAGAAGAAGAAGAAAGAAAGAAAGAAAGAAAGAAAGAAAGAAAGAAAGAAAGAAAGAAAGAAAGAAAGAAAGAAAGAAAGAAAGAAAGAAAGAAAGACAAGAAAAGAAACAAAAAAATAAATTGTGCGTGTTTATGTGTGTGGGAATGTGTGCATGGGTAGGTATGCGTGAGTGTGCACACATGCAGAAGCCACAGATCGATGTCAGGTGTCTTCCTCGATCATTCTCTACCTTATTTTTGAAACAGTGTCTCTCCCTGAATTCACTGATTCAGCTAGTCTAACTAGCCAAGAACCCTTAGGGATCCTCTTGTCTTGGCCTCCTTGTTGCTGGGATTATAGGCATGCATCACCACATGTGGTTTTTACCTGGGTGCTGGGGATTTGAACTCAGGTCCTCACACTCATACAGCAAAGACATTACCCGCGGGGACACATTTTCCTAAAGATTCAAATGTTAACAGAGAGACTAGATCCCCAGGCCGATCATCAGACACTAATTTAACTCATAATAAAGTGGAACTCAACTGCTAATGGAATCTCCAAGCCTAAATACCAATTACACCAGTGGATTAGAGCCCCAGCTGCAATGCTCACAGTGCAGTCACCCAGGAAGGCTTTGGTAAAACACCCAAACTCTCCCTCCAGGACAGCAAGTCTGACTCTGTAATCAATAACAGTGGTGAAAAGTGGAGCTTTCCAAGGAGTGGAGAGGTCTCAGCAACAGAATCACTAGGGTGATGAGACCTGTGACTGGGAGGTAGAAACCAAGGCTTCTGGAGGCAGAGTGTGGGTCTGGGTTCTGAGACACTGATCACTGTCTAGGAAAGGAAGGGGACTGTGGACCTGCAAACTGTAGTTAACTTTGGTTTCATGATAGGAAAGTTTTGTGCAGGAATGGGAAAATAGTGGAGGGGCTGAAATATTCAGCTCCAAGACCACAGATTGGAGCTATCGCAATGGGGAAGGTGCTAATAAAAACCTCACTGGATAATCCATTACTTACTTTTCTCAGAAAAATCACCCCACAAAAGGAACAAGAAAGGTAGGGTTCATTTTGGCTCACAGTTTGAGGGTACGGTGGCAGGAGGCTCATGGTATGCACCTGGCACCCTCACCCTCACATCGTGGGGGAATAGAAAGCAGAAACCTGACAGAAAGTGGAGCCAGGCTTTCAAACCTCAAGTCCCACACCCCAATGCCCTACTTCCCACAGGAAGGCTCCACCACCTAAAGGTCCCACAGTCTTACCAAACAGTGCCACCAGATGGGAACCAAGTGTTCAAACACCCGATCCTATTGGCTCATCTCCCATTCAGTGTACATGACTCAGTGTCCCCAGCTAGTCTCTTTGTTCAGTTCTTAAAAAACGAAAGACCCTACTTTCAATATACTGTCTTCTGGGCTAAGGACTTCCCAGAATTTTATGCTTTGTGTTCTACTTCTAAGTATGCATTCTCTTCATTCTCCTGGCGTGACAGTGGGCCCTTAAAAGGCAGCCAAGGGTGAGGGAAGGGAATACAACATATTGCATTATAATAATACAATAATTGAGAGGGCTGCAGAAATAGCTGTCGACAGCCTTCAGATTCTCAGTCACTTACTTCTGGACACTTCCCTGCAGTTGGATACAGTGACATCAAGTGTTCTCTCACAGGGACACAGGCAGACATTCCAGATGTGCCTCTCTGCCATGTGGTGGCTCCTGGAATGTCCGCAGAGACAGGACATGTGTGCATTTTAACAAGCGGCATCTGGCAGGCTTCATTTTCTAAGTTCTACTCTGTGCTCTGTATTTTCTTGGCATCTCCTAGAAACTACTCCCTGTTTTGGTTTTATGTTCCTGGTCCATCTTTGTGACATTTGGGCTGCAGTCTGTGGATTACTTGGGGGGGGGTCATTATACACTAACACCCCGGTTCATCCATGGAGCTGGGTGAGCAGAGTCTTGAGATAGCGGTAGGCCGACAGACATAGCCACCCGGGAGAATGTGGCAGTGGACAGCTCTCGTTTATTGTATAGATAAAGGTTGTTTATATAGAGGAAAAAGCAGAGGTAGCGGCATAGGCAGCAAGGGGATTGGTCGGGGCAGGGTACTCTGTGGACGTCTCATGAGTGGATTGGTCGGTGCCAGTACCCTGTGGATGCCTAGTTTGCATAGATAAGTTGAGGGGGCTTTCTGCTTGACTCTAGACATATATTGCATGGCAGTGGCTTCAGAGGAACTGTAACCTTTAGACTTTTATTGTCCAGGTTTGTTATTACAGCTGGGGTGAGCTTAGGCCTTGAATTGTCTATCTCAGGGCTCGCTGTGGCCTGCCTGGAGGGCTGGAGTTTTAGGATTAAGAAGGAGGCTTCAGGAAATGCCTACTGGTCTCAGATAAGCTCAGATAAACTCAGAGATTATTGGGGTTTCAGGCCGGTCTCAACTTCCTTTAACCCTATATCCTCTGTGCCTCTTAGCAGGGTCCCAAATTGGCTACTCTTAGTCAACCAAAATACTCACTTTGAGGAATTTCAGAGATGCATGGGAATGATATCTTCTGTTTGAAGGAAGGGAATTACATCTCCTGCCTCTAGTCATAAAGTGTTATAGTCAACTTTCTCTGTTGCTGCACAGAAAGAACCCAAACAAAAACAGCTTATAGGAGGAATGGGTTTATTTGGCTTACAGACGCATGGGGAGACTCCATCATGGCAGGGAAAATGATGGCATGAGCAGAGGGGTGGACATCACCTCCGCCACAGCACTGCAAACAGCAGCAGGAAGGTGTGCCAAACACTGACAAGGGGAAACTGGCTTATAACCCCCATAACCCTACCCCCAACAACACAGCTCCAGGGAGGTTCTAATGCCCAAACTGCCATCAGCTGGCTGTTGATCATTCAGAACACATTTGTTTGTGAGGGACACCTGGATGAAACCATAACATAAAGGTTGCCTTTAAAATGCTGAAATTGATCTATCATTGACTTTTTTAATACCTCAGATCCTTTCCCTTATGTGTACAGAAGAAATTAGTGTGAAAAGAGATGACTTCTGCAGGATTCATGAGGCTTTAGTGCAAAAGGACTTCTTCCCAGGCTCAGACTCACCATAGGCAGCAAGCACACAGGGCTTTCCCCCATTAATGGTAGCTAACCCAGGTCCCACCCCCACCCCATATGGGAGCATCACCACATATGAACCTTCTTCAATTGGAACAGCTGAAAAGATCCTAGCTGAAGAATTTTCTCCTTGCCCTGCCCCCACAGACATATCAGAAATGGAGTGGAAACAGAACTTTTTAAGGAAGTGAAATCCCAGTGACAATGGGATTTCACATTTGAATACTCAACACAGATTCTCGTGTAGCCCAGGCTAGCCTTAATTCACAATGTAGCAGAGGCTACCCTTGAACATTTGAGGTTCCTGCCTCCTTCTTCAGGGTGCTGGGGGTTGTGCCACCATTCCCAGCTCAAACAGTTTAATAGGTGAGATTCCATTACTCCCTTTGCTTTAACTATTTATTCAGATTCTCCCTTTAGGGATTTACTGTACTAGGAGCCCTAGACCTGCACCTGCTTTCATATGCTAATGCCAGCCCATTGTTTGGCCAATAAATTATGCATAAGATAGTGAATTAATTCCATTAATTCCATGTAGGGAAAGTGACAGGCTTTAAAGCCTCTGGGTTAGAGACTAAAATTCTAAATGCCTGAAGATTCAGGTGTCAGGTTTCTGCTTCCTGATCTTTTCTGAGTGAATTCCCTTTAGAGAACCAGATTAAAAACAATTTTACTAGATGTAGGAAAAAGGAAGTATACCTTAGCATTTCCTATTGAAAATAAGGACTCCTCACCAAATAACGTATCTCTGGACTCACTGAGACATGAAATTCAGTCAGAAAGCTGACAATAGCTTTGGCTAGGCAGGAAGTAGCTGCAGAATTAGTCCTGTTTAACCAGTGGAAGGTCTGACCTGCTTAGTGTTTTTAAATTTCACTTTCATGTGTGGTTGGTTAAGCTCTAGCTGAGGCGGGTTTGACAATGATCTTTGTGGTATGGAGACGTTAGCCACAAGGCTTGGATTTTCAACCTCATCCTCTGAGCTTAAACACTCCACATCACTGTCTTAATTCACCGTATACATTTTTAAAACATGAAAGCGGAAGATGATTAGTTGGTAAAAAGGAGGGTTTAGCTGAGTGGGTTGGGGACACGAGAGGATAATGAGCAGTGAACATGATCGAGACACATATATGTATGGAATTCACACACATAAAATTAAACAATTAAATTTTTTAATTAGTTACTTAAAAGTTGTTTTTAATAACTTTGTGTTGAAAGTTATGCGTTGTTGGCCAGGGAGGCTCCTGATACCGGCAAACATTACAAGCTATTGCCAAGGCTCTTGATTGCCCACCAGAACGAGAGGGTCAGACCCCAAAGACTCTGCTTGTTGTCACTGCAGGTCAATGAGAAATCAAGCTGGAGCCGAGCTGGAGGCCTCTTCCCTGTTCACTAGCTGTCAGGATGCTGGAAAGACCTATGTAGCAGGCAGCCTCTGGGACAGAGAAGTCACCAAGGTGTTAACTACCAGTGGACCCTACAAGACTTACAGCTAGTCGGCCAGGCCAAATGTACCGGCTGGAACAATAGTGGCATGTCTGTTATGGACCGAAGGTCCACTCCACAAGAGGGAATACCTGGTATTGAAAATATAGTCAAAAGCCCATGACTAGGGAGGGCATAAGCCCTAGGGGAGTAACGACTACCGTAATCTAGCTAAATGGATATATTATGTCCACCAAATTGCCCTCTAAATACTTATGTTTATGCCCATGGATAATGCTTTCATTTTTGGTTAGAGAAGCTTCTCTTTTCAGATGGTGGTGGCCACTGGGGTGAGTCAGAAGTCATCCCAGTGCTGAGAAGTGACAGTGGAGTGTTCAGCACTGAGACATCTCTATCACATCCTCCAAAGGCTTAGGGTCCATTGCAGAAGGATGATAGAAAGAATGTAAGAGCCAAAGGAAGGATAGTACTGCTTACAGGGCTTGTCTTCTAGACACAAAATGGCCTTGACTTTCATGACCTCACAGTGCCTGACATTGCCTACAAAGACCTGCATGATAAGAGAAAAAAAAATGGTTACCTCAAAAAAGAAGAGAGACTAGTTGGGAAGAAGAGATTCAATGGAGAATGCATTTTGGAGGAGGGAAGTGGGGGTGATAGGAGGGGATTATAATGGTTTATTGTCTATACTTATGGAAGTTGTCAATAAAAACTGTTTTTATTTAAAAAATCATTTCAATTCTCTTCTAAATGGCAGGAAAAAATTTATCTGTTTAGATATAGTTATGTCTGATTATAATCTTTTTCCTATTAAAAAGGTTACAAGGAAAATATCTCTTTTTTGTCGTAAGAAATGGCTGGTAGGAGAGCTAGAATGAAAAGGGAGGTCCTTCCTTTAATTACATTATCAGGTTAGCAAGGGAACAGGCAGAAAGGTGATTAGCATTCAGAGTGCTGACGCCCACATCAGTTCAGGAAAGCCACGATTTAGGATAAGTTAGAAAGAAGCAACATGTTCAAGCCCAGGTATAAACATAGGAGCGGATCAAAGAGGAGTTGTCAATAAGAATCAAGGCTTTGTTGGAAGGAAAGTCCCTGAAGATACCTGGAGTATTCTGTGTGGAGGGTGTTGGAAGAGATCTTAAAGGTCATCCAGTCTAGCTCTAGTCTTTGGTTGCAAGGAGCACGCACCCCCAGCTGATGCGAGGCCAAAATGGGAACTTATTTAAAAGCTGCAGCAACAAAGAACTCGAAGGCAGGTGGGCCTGGAGTGCAGTGTTTCAGGACGCAGCTCTGATTTCTTTCACATCTGATGCACACATCCACACTGCTGGTGTTCAAGCACAAAGTTTGAAATGAAGTTACAAACTCAGTCTATCAAATGACCATAGTACATCTGTCCCAAAAATACAAGTTTCATTTATAATTTCCTAATATGGACATCTATGTATTGTAGTTAATAATTAAAGGCCCTGTATTAGCTATTTATCTCAGTGACCAACTACCTGACAAGAAGCAACTTAAGGGAGGAGGAGTTTATTTTTGGCTCACAACTGGATATGGTCCATAGTGGATAATGGGGGTGGTGGTGGTGGTGGTGGTGGTGGTGGGATGGTGGAGATGGTGGAGGAGGAGGTGGTGATGGAGGTGGTGATGGAGGTGGTGGTGATGAAGGTGATGGTGATGGTGGAGATGGTGGAGGAGGAGGTGCTGGTGGTGGTCGTGGTGGTCATGGTAAAGGTTATGATGGAGGCGGCGGTAGTGGTAATGGAGGTGGTGGTGATGGTGGAGGTGGTGATGGAGGTGGAAGTGGGGGTGGTGATAGGGGTGGTCGTGATGGTGGAGATGGTGGAGGAGGAGGTGGTGATGGAGGTGGTGGTGATGAAGGTGATGGTGATGGTGGAGGTGGTGGTGATGGTGGAGATGGTGATGGAGGTGGAAGTGGGGGTGGTGGTAGGGGTGGTCGTGATGGTGGAAGTGGTGGTGGTTGAGGTGGTGATGATGGTGGAGGTGCTGGTGATGGTGGAGGTGCTGGTGATGGTGGAGGTGATGGTGGAGGTGGTGATGATGATGGTGGAAGTGGGCGTGGTGGTGGTAGGAGCATGAGGCAGTTGCTTGCTCACTTCTGTGAGCAAGTGAACCAGGAAGCAAAAATGGGACCAGAAGCATGGCCAACTATCACTCCCAAGCCTGTCCCTCAGATATCCTCTCCCTCCAGCAAGGCCCACTTCCCAGAAGCTCCACTACTTCCAAAAATGGCACCACCAGCTGCGGACCAAGTGTGCAAACACACGAGCCTATAGGAGACGTTGTCCATCCAAACCATAACAACACCCAACCCTTCCACATTATTCTTATTCTACCATCAAAGAAACTGTAGCCAGGAAGAAATGACATGCTAGAG